>KK118526.1:224070-301919 GCA_000611955.2 Stegodyphus mimosarum
GTACATGAATTAAAATAATAAAAATAAAAATACAAATGCAAAATAATGTATATAATGTAATATATGTACAAATGTATATAATAATGTATAAATGTATATAATAATGTATAAATGTATATAATCTATAAAAGGTACATAATTTTAAAGCTAATATATTTCAGCCTCAAATAAACTTCGTTTTGCATCGGTATTTTGAAAGTGGAATTTTTTATGATTTTTAATAAAGTTACTTCAGATTTCTTCTAATAAATTCTTCGCTTGGGAAGAAAGGCAATCTTTCTCATCCTCGTCGTTAAGATGAGCATTTAACTCTTAAATTCATGAGCTTTTAATTGAGTTAAATTTGATGAGAGGAGTATTTAAATTTTTTTAATTTTAATGTGATGAGCATTTAAATGAGCTAAGTTGAGCATCTTTCTCACCCTCGTCGTTAAGATGAGATTCGCATGTGACGCCATTCGAACTATAATATGCGCTTTCATTGGATATTTTTGCGTTTCAGAATTTCACACTATTATGCTCGTTTTACGCGTTAATTAGCGTTCTTAATGTTCACTGTACTGGAGCTGTTCACAAGTGGAAAAAACAATTCTGAGTAACAGTTTCTTACTTTCTTTTTTGGAAGGTGAGTTAAGCATGTTTAGTCGAAATCTAGCTACACAAGAGTCTAAGGAATGTATCATTTCTAATTATGGCACCTATAGGCCAAAAGTGTGTAAATAACAGACAACAGCTTGAGAGTTAGCCTCGAATTTAAGAAGAACAAATCAGCCTACTTCATGTTCTGCAATAACGACAGCATAACTGTAGTCCTTCATAATAAAAATAAAAAGTAAGGGGGGATGAAGTGTAAGGAATTTAAAGGTTGTGCACAAAAAAATTCAGATTTTTACAAAGGCACAAACTTTTCGGGATTTGAAAACTGTACTCAAATGGACTGAAGCAAAAGCAAATGTTAATAATAAACACGTGTTAGAAATGCAAAGAAATTTCAGAGTATTACTCAGGAAATTTTGGAATAGTAAATAAAGTAAAATTAAAACCTTTTTGCTTTTTGCAAACAGAAATCAATGAAATATTGCGTTGAAAATATTAAGCATTCTTTGATTCCATTTTGTTCCAAAATATAATTTAATATTTAAATGAAATATTTGAATGCAGCATTAAAGCAATATTTTAATATTGCATTAATGCTGCATATTAAAGCAATATTTTAATATTGCTTTAATGCTTCATAATACTATTACTTAAACTTTAAAAATTGTTAGTGCTAATTGATACTTGGTTAAAATGAATAATATATGTTTGTGAATAATTGATGTACTTAAAATCACCATTTTTTTAAATATGGAAATCGATCATTTGAAAAACGCGTTGCCGAAAACAGTGCTAATCAATGTATTATTCTTTTTTTAATATGCCCTAGTGAGAATAACCATGTCTGTACCATTAATTCTTACTCTCATATTGTTAAAAGCTACGATGTTTTGCAAGGTTAGGTTATTTGAATAGGGCAAATTATACGAGGGATGTTTGCCTAAGGGAAGGAATGCTTTCGTGAAGGACGTTCTAAGGGAAACTAGGTCGTATTCACGTTACAAAGAGGGCAAAATAACGAAAGTCAACCATTAAACGAGACTGTTCACCTAGGACCCAACCAGAGTGCAATTACCAATATTTAATAATCTTCACAATGTAAGTCTGAGAGAATAAATCTAATGAAAATCACATCTCATTAGGAGGAATTTCTTATTATTACAAAGCTTTTTTTAAAGAAATTTAACGCTTAATTCATAACAGATTAATATTTAAATATTTGGTTATTTAGTCTTATGTTGCAAGAATAAATATTACCACTTTATCAAAATAAACCACTTTGCCAAGAAATACTGCGTTACATATTTAACGCCAAATCAGACAACCTGCTCGACATTCGAGAAGTAACTCTTTCGAATGGCTAGTTATTCGAAATCATGTCTCGCCCAACGCGTAATTGCAAATTTGCTTCAGAGCATCCTTGCCTTATGACAGATAGTAAACAAGAGCTGCTGCACTGTGCTGATGTCGGATTGTGTCTCCGTTCCAACTCATTTGCGATATGTTTCTGCTCCTCCCTCGTTCCGATCGTGGAAGCATAACGGCGTGGGACGTAATGCTAGATCTCGATATTTTCTCGCATTTCTCGATGATTGCAATGCATGTTATTCGCATTACGCTTCGTCATATTTTAACTGAGTACTGTGAAACGGCCTAAACTACACCTGTGTTTGACTGAAATCATTAGAATGTCAGTTTTAAATGAGATTCGGTTCGTATATCGTTATATAACTCCTTATGATTTCTGTTTAAAGGTATATTGAAATGCATTGTACAAATTATTATTCAAAATCAGGCACAATGCAATAATATTCTAGCTACGCTCAGAATGTCCTCCTATAAACCAAGGCGGTAAATGAAACAACGTAAAATTGGATCATTTAAACACTTAGTTTGTATATATGAATAGATAAGCATGTGATTATTAATCGCAAAGTTTGCGATAATTCTCTTCTACTGAGAGAAAATGATAATAAATGTATTATTTATTAGTAAAAGTTCTGAAGATTAGGACTCAAAATTATAACTAACTACAAGGCTTCAGTTTTACGAAATGGCTACTCAGAGTCCGATTCAGCCAGCATAGATTCCCAGCCAGAGCAATTATTTAGGGATCTTCTATGCGTACTTTGTCCGTCTTTATAAAGGAAAAATAGGATCACGGAAACCTGTATCATCATTTTGATGGTTTCTAAAACTGGAATACTAGGACAGGACCTTGGCTGCTTAGTTTATCATCACGCTGGGGCCCACCAGCGGCCGAGCGGTAAAGACGCTGAACACTGGTAGTTCGGTCCGAGGTTCGAATCCCGCGAACGGGCTGGCTGCATGGGTGTTTTCGTGGTTTTCCCCATGTGTAACGTGTATACGAGCCAGTTTCCCTTAGAAAGTCCTCCACGAAGGCATCCCTCCCCTTAGGCAGATAGCCCTCGTGTGCTTTGCCATAATTGAATAACCTATATTGAATAACCTTATCATCACGCTGTTTGTTTATCACATTTATCAATTAATGCAAAATAAGTTCATAGACGAATACTACTCTGACGGCAGAATTTAAGTTAATAAAAAATGCCCATAATTCTGTAGCTATAGGAATATCATTAAGAGTTTTTAAGCGTTTTCCAGTAACTAAAATTTTCCAACAAAATATCTTTAATGAGTATGTTGACTACCAGATGCATACGACTTACAACTTTTAATCAGGTTAGTATTGCATTGAGTATTATCGTACAAATTGTCAAATAAAAACAATTGTTCGGTTTGAGAGAGGGAAAACAAATGAACTCATTTTGTACAGTCATTAGATTTTTCGAAAAACGAAACTGGAAAAATGTGTAATGCCTGGACGGTAGTCGAATAGCGGCCCTTTTAATTGCTAGCCGGACTGCTTTCCAAATACAAGATGAAGGAACATGGTAAAGAGGGAGTAAATATTTAACACTTTGACAGTCCAAATTGTCCAGCTACTGTATTATCGATAGTTGATATCGCTGAATAGTGTCGACGGAAATGATTCGATAAAAATACCACCGTTTTGAAATCCGAATATAAACGTTGTACAGCAATTGTTTTTAAGATTGGGTGATAAACCTATTAATGCCCAATCAGTGTTAAATGGTGCAATTTTCAGGGAGTCTTGTTGTGCACTGTTGTAGGCTAATTTTCGAAAAACAGCACAAGGGGTACATTCTGAAAACTTATTTCTCTTAAAATGAACGGAACTAAAGAACAATGGGGTGAGTCAGAAATATGTCTAGAATACAACTATTTAATTGCATCACGTGGTGATAATTTACAGGTGCGGAAAGTGTGACAGGGCCATTCGAAAATAAACTCTTCAGACGGAAGAACAGTATGTAGTATAAACAACCATACGCATTTTATTGCTTCTTGTTGTGAGTAATCAGAGACCATATTACCACTATTGGAAATCCATTCAGGAAGTTTTCTTTTCTCAGTGTTTCTCATTATAATTTCGTCAATCTCAAGGCTTCATGTTCTTCTTAGTATTTAGTCACCTTCAGCTACAACTGTAGCAATTTTCTGATGCGTGTCTAGCGTCATATTGTTTAATGACCTAAGTTCGGGAATGTGACACCTAATTGAAAAAAATGAAATTTCGAGTTTCATGTAACCATTTTTCAGCTATGAGTTACAGTAGCCCACTACATTTATTTTAAATGCATAACCAAATTTCGGACTCAATTTTTAAATGAAAATGTCCTAAAATAGCCTGAACTATAGTCGTAAAGAAATAGTCGTAGAGAAACATTTATCAGAGGAAATTCAAGGGCAAACTTCAAAACCTGACAGCATCTATAAAATACGAATTGCATGTATATTTAGCTTATGTCTCTAATGCAAAAGAAAAATTGTATAGATTCTTAAAGAAGTTTCAAAATAATGACCAACTATTTACAAAATAATCTATCATTCAGACGTAGTGAAAAATATCTTGATATAAAAGGAGAATCCGCCGGAGAAAAGGTTATGCACATAGTGTGTGTCGAAAGTTTTAGAACTGAACTCACAAAAAAGGAATATCTGAAACAAGCAGTTTTTTAAGTTACGTTAAAGTTGAGTTAAAAAGTGTTAAGTTTTCTATATACGTTTAATTTCTTCATTTATTTCTCACAGCACATTCAGAGAAGTCTGTTCTGAAAGTATCCTTTTATCCGGTTGCAATAGTTTCTAGATTTCTGAAATGATTCTAAACAGGTTTAGATACGTAGATTAATAACAGTATGGCCGAGATGCTTCAGCTGCTGCCTAATACCCTTACGCTCATTCGTACTTCTAATGAGCACGTTGACGCCATTGCAACTGATCTTGGCGAAGAATAAGTGACAATGATTATCTTACTAATTGTTGAATTCAGTCGGCATAAAATAATTGCAGCCTGTTATAAAGCTATCCCCAGAATCTACTGCAGCTCTAACCTACACTGCCATAGCCATCATTCTGTAGGCTAAAGCTATCTTTAGTATACGCTGATCCATGCTTTCATTTTCCTCGAATTCTCTCCTGGTCTCTGTTTCATCTGAGTATATTGTTGAGAATGCTCATAAGCTACTCTAGGTACCTGCCATCTCATGCATTAAGCAATCTGACGAGAATCTGCGCTAACTCCATATTATGGCTCTTCTATAATCCCATTAGTTAATATGTTTTTGTATTCTTCATCTATCATAGATTTTCGTATGGTGATAGTCTAACGGCAAAATATAGTTAAAATTATAAGTGATTTTCCATAAATGATCTCGTGAGCAACATATTCTGTTTAGCTGAGGTGTTTGTACGTAATGTGTTGTTTGCTTGCGTTTTTGAAACTTTGATGATGATGATGAAATGATGACTTCTTCCAGTCTTCCAGATTACTACAATAAAACTTTGCACTCACAATTATCTGCGCCATTTGCTTTCTTTTTACATCTTCTGCCATTGTATATAAACTCGTATGTATATCAAATTATAGCAGTACCAAAACTATAAGATTTGAAGTAGATAAAATACACCTGTAATAATCGTACGTTCAAAGAGATCTAAACTATAAATTTCCAAATACCGAAATCAAATAATCTTTAAATAATTTTGTTCATTATATGACATATTCTTTGTCTCATCAAAATTCTGGCAGCGCGAAAGAAATAAAGTGAGAAGCTTTCGTAATGTATTGGAATTAGTTCTTTAGTTATATCGAAATTTAATGAATTAAACAACTAGAAATCCTGTTTAAGTACAGAATTTCATTTATAACACAATATCTATAATTCTAGCTCAAGAATTCCTTTTAACTCTGAAACAAATGAACAAATATGAGTATAATCAAATTATATTTAGTGACTCGAAAGAAATCTGAAGGAATATATGGCGTAAATAATATGGCATAGCTAATTTATGTTAACGTTTAAATTTCTTTCGGTTTCTAAATTGCTTAAGAACTTAACGACATAAAGAGAGAAATTAAGTTATATTAGAAATTTTAATTAATCTAAAGAAATGAATAAGATGACTTATGCAAGAACGATTTGAAAGCCAAACTAATGGTAATATTCCAAAGCCGAAAGTGTGAAACCTCTTCAACGCAGAAATCAATATCCGTTAGATTCCATTTATACATTATTAAATATATCTTATGTAGGTATCCGTCCACGTAATATATAGTAGGTCTAAATAAGAAACATAGTTCATCTGTTCATCTTTGTTGCAAAGCGATCATGTAAATTCTTTCATTTTTAAGACATTTTAAGAGAATTACTTTGAGAAACTTGATAAATCTAAGCGCAGACTGTACACTTGGTGATCTAAAACTCACTCAAATCAAGATTTCAAGACTTACAGAAATTCTAAAATGTGGATTAAATTCAAAATACATCAAAGGATGATACTCCTATACTATTGCAAAGAATATATCATTTGAGATTTCAGGTGATGTTTACCCTGTTAGCTATGTTCAGTTTACGCTGTTAGCTTTAAAAACTGTTTGTTAGTGTAAGATGAAGATGAGATTTTTCAAGCCAAAAACGAAATTTGTGACTCAACAATACTTCGATTACTTATTAAATTGATTGCATTATTATCCATCTCACACTTTTTGCTGGTGACTGCAAAATTTTGTTTCAGATTTCGTCTATTTTTCTCAGATTTCTGAATAGTGGACATTTCATTATGGCAAACGCTCCCAATTTTTTAAAGCAGATTACCAAGTGGAAATTCGTTGTTTTGTTAGGTTCACGTGCATACAGAAAGATATATTTAAACGCTGCAGCAAATGTTCCATAAAAATGCGTTACGAAATATTGCTCAGTTATAAAAATTCGCTTTGCATGGGTAGAATTCTTCAACATATTGCGGAAAACAAGCGGCTTTAAATCCAACAGCATAAACTGCAACTGAAATTTCAGATTGTACATTACTTTTAATTATATAGAAATTTCATTTATTGAAGCAATTTGCCATTCATATCCATTTTGGAATTTCTACAGTTTTTGAAAAGTTCATGTGAGCTGTATTTTGGATCAGCCTTTTTATATGGTTGGTATTTGATCCCTGAGCAAAATGTATACCAAAATCCTGCAGTAGTGTTTTGAAAACTGTCAACACATTCAAGGCTGTATCTTTCCACGAAAACTCACAACATATAATCATTAACAAAAATTTAGACTTAAAAGGAGAAGTGGTTTATTACATGACCAGTTCAGATTTCTTAAGAGCAATCTTACTGACACTGTTATTTTCTACTATTGATAACTTACAAAATTCAAATTCATTTTTTCTTGTTTTAAAATGCAAATAATTCTTGCTTTAGTAATTTTTTAAATAATTTATTTTGCTTATTGTAGTGACAAAAATTAATTTCTTATTTAGAACGCACAATAAGGATATCTGATCCGACTATTCAGTATTTCTCTGACTATGAAATAAATATATATATATATATATATATATAAATTACAATATATTGATCTGATGGAATTTATGTAATATCACATGTAAAAATGACAATATTTTCCCCAAGACTGAATGTATAATTATGCAAGGACATAGAATGGTCGTAAAATATAAATAAAATATCTGATTAAATTTTAATGAGAAGGTAAGAAAACAACAATATACTCCATCTAATGATTTTAATGAAGCTTAAGGTATCATTATTTTAGGAAAGATGAATTTTGTCCTTATGAGCTTAATTATCCTGAAGAAATGGAATTAGATCTTTCTGGTTGACTGTGAATAATTTTATTACAGTTTGGACTCAAAGAAAATGAAAAACTATTCATTATGTCACTCAAATGAAATAATAGATGGGTTATTTGAATACGAAATCGATCTTTGAAGAAAAAAATGTATCTTGAATCTCTATCAATTTCCCTGAATTTTTGATAAAAGTATAGTTAATGATGACGATAGTGAAAAACTGCCTAATTTAATCATTTCAAATGAGCTTCAAGAAAGTTTAACTTTTCGATTTGGCTTTTCAATTACTGAAATATCTGCTTATTCTTAGTGTCTTCATTTCCTTGATTTTCTCAATGCGTTTAGCTATTTTAAGTAGAATATTTAAGAAAGTTGTAATTTTAGTTTTAATTGATTAATATATTAGTGTTCATTATTTTCTTCAGATTTGTAAAACTAAGTTAAACGGAAAAAGTTGCTTGCAAACTTACTTCTGTTCATTAACTAGAGCCAAAAAATAAAATATTAAATTATTTAAAATAATAAATTACTTATACTAAATTATTTAAAATATTATTTATAAATTATGATACATATGAAACGAAATAGTATTTATTTTTCTAAAATCTTCAATTGGGGTGAAGTATTTCCAACGAAAATATTTAACATCCCTTTGATATCTGGATATATGATTCTGTTTTAAACGGATTGAAATCTGAAGTTCATTGAAACTTCATTTATTTACTGGCTATTAAAAAATACCACATGTTTTCAGGAAAAGATTTCCTAATATAGTTTTCATAAGGACTTCTAAAAAATGTCACTTTTCAACAGAGAAAAAATTAAAATCTGTGAAAAGAGAAAACTAATCGTTGGTCTCTCGATAACAATTTTCTAAAGATGTGCATCGCAATCATCGGCAAACATTTTTATTAGAAGAGCATATTTTAGAAATGCGGGAGTTCTGCTGACATCGTGGAATGGGCACAGCGTACACCGATTATTATGATAAAAATAAAAATACATATTAACTCAAAAATATAATAATAATAATAATAAATATATAATTATATCAAAATAGAGTTCATGTATGAGGATTGTGAAAGTTTTATTGTTCAAGCAATTTTTATCATTGTGAAAATATTTGTGAAACATTCTGATGTGTACACCACATGATTTACACCATACTTGTACACAACACATGTGTACACCACACTTGTACTGAATATTAAATTATACGCATTTTTACTGCATTTCATTTAAATTTATTTCCTCGAATTTCTTGAGAAATATATTTCTCATTCAATTAATTCAGTTCTCACTTCGCGGCAAGGCAGAAATACATAAAAACTTAAAATATTTTCATTAAAAACTGAAAAATATAGAAAAACATAAAACACCAAATACAGTTAAAACAATTAAAAAAACCACTTTTATAATTAAAATTACAGTTTCTACGCAAAAACAAGCATTTCGGCCAAAGGGTAAGAAGGCAGATTTTTCAGTGCACGAAACTAAATGTTTCCTTTTGGCTCCGCTCGGCAATGCAGAAAGACATAACTTACTATTCTGATAAGTTTCAAATGTAAACAAATATGGCTATTATGGTAAAAAAAAATCTGATGTGTACACCACATGACTTCCTTGTACGGAATATTAAATTATACACATTTTTCCTGAATTTCATTTAAACTTATTGAATTGAATTAAACCTATTTCTCCTATAGCGCATAAACCACAATAGAATAAATGGAGTCTTAAAAATTCACTATATTTATTTACCATAGCCACCAGCTGGCGCTAGGTTAAATTAGCACTGTTACATATCATTCATTTTATAACTTAGAATGCACAAAAATTGTATCATCTGAAGAATTTTCTAATTGTTGTCACATGTTCTATTCAAATAGTATAATAAATCTAAAACGATGTATAAAAGAAATTAAACAAAAAAGAAGCAGCTTTTAGCAGACAATTTAGCGCCGCTTTCCTAATGCGCATGCGCTATTCGTAAACATTGCCCTCTGTCCGAGAGAGACTGGCGACAGTATTTGCTGCTATTACGAAACACTTATTTCCTTCTCAAATTTCGTTAACACTTGGCAAAAAGGCTATTGAAATATTACAGCGCATCTAAAACGATGTATAAAATAAATTCCCCCCCCAAAAAAAATCTGGAAGGTTTCAGATTTTAAATTACGTCCAAAGTTTCTTTTTAGTCCAAAGGGATTTAGTCCCGAAGGACTATTACTTTCGTTTTGCGATTTTGCGTCGATTCACTCTGAATGCCCGTTTCACTTTTCAAATTGTTGCCACTAAATGTTATCGCTCTGCATTAAATTTTAAAAAATGAAAAATCTGCATAAATGTATGCATGTTTCTCGCATTGTGATAAAACCTAGAGCCATCGAATTTTGAATGACGTAATCCTACTGCGAATATGGGCATCTGGAAGCCCTAATTTTGAGTTTGAAATTTGCTTTATTATCGATTTTATGTTTTGTAACATTTCAACGAATTTCTGATTAACAAACTAAATGATTTCAAAGCGAGCAATGGCAACACTGTACGGAAAAAAAAAAACATTTTTATCTCCAGCGCACGAGACTTACGGAAATTCTAAAGATATGTTCATTTTAAAATGATTTTGCGATATTGATTTTGAACTGAATTTTATGGTTTGAGTACGTAGTACATGATATTTAATAAAAAAAGGTAGCACACGAAACGTTAAAAAAAACGCGCCTTTGGACGTAATTTAAAATCTGAAATCCTTCATATTTTTTTTTTTTAGGTTTAAAAAAATTAAAATGACATATTTCTGAAGAAGTAAGGTCTATTTTTTTTGTGTGTGTGTGTGTGTGTGTACCTCTATTTATTTAATATCCTTTACTTCCCACTCAAACCATAAAATTCAGTTCAAGAGCAATATCGCAAAATAATTTTAAAATGAGCATATCTTTGGAATTTCCGATACACAATCTCGCGCGCTGGAGATAAAAATGTTTATTCTGTACAATGTTGGCGTTGCTCGCTTTGAAATCCTCCAGTTTGTTAATCAAAAATTCGTTAAAGTTTTTCAAAATATAAAATGGATAATAAAACAAATTTCAAATTTGGGCTTCCAGATGCCCATATTCTGGTGGAAACGCTCAATATTCAAAATCTGGTGGCTCTGGGTACCGTTTTTTTATCACAATGCGAGAAAAATGTACACATTTAGGTAGATTCTTCATTATTTAATTTCTTTTAATATAATACAGGGATCTGATATTTGGCGGCAATACTTTGAAAAGTGAAACAATGCGTTTAGTGAATGAACGTAAAATGCTAAAACGAAATTAATAGTCCTTCCGAGATAGCTGCCTCTCTGGACTAAATAGACAGAAATAGTTTTTCACAGACGATTCAGTATTTCTCATACAATTAATTCAGTTTTACGCACTTTGTTACAATTATTTGAAAGCTTGAACGATGCCTTTTTTTCGCTCGTGTACAATTAAAAAAAAAAGGAAGGAAAATAGGTTTGCTATAAATTAAGAAGTGCGCCAAATAAATTATTGTTGGCGCAAACTGAAAAAATAATGCGCCAAGATACATTTTTGAAGTTCTTCATAAATTTTGCCTCAAATAAATTTCACAAAACGTAATATTTAGGCATAGTTTGAGTCGTATAATCGAAATATGGAAAAAAAACTGGCGTGTCATTTCAGAAAAAGTCCTATTTGTGTCAAAATACCTTTATTAGAACAATACTATACATAAATCTAATACATATGCTAAGTCGCGCTTTCTAGACAAGAAAAAACACAATTCGAATTTCGTCATTCGGCCCAGTAAAACGGGAGATTCAGTTTTAAATAAATATTACAACAGTTGCAGCTCAGGTACTTTCTAGCTACCGAATTCCACGGTGACGACAACGTTAATTCTGTTGCCAACGCAGAGCAATAAATAAATGTAAATTAATTAGAAGATGCCCTCTAGCGTGATAGAAAACAAATAGTAATTTTCTTTTTTAACATTATTCCGCTATATTTATTACAAATTTTGAAGCAATCAAAGGGGAAAGAAATTTATAATCACGAAAAAAAGAAATCTTGAGCAAGCCACAAGAGTTTTAAATAGACCTTAACGTAAATTAAAATTAGAAAAATTTTTATTCATTATAATATGTAATCAATATTTATTTCACCGAAAAATTTTCAAAGATTTTTGGTGACTGAAATTACCTTTTTCATTATTCAAAATGAAATTTTTGCTGGGAAAATGAGCTGAGATAGCAGAGCAAAAATAAAAAACTGCATGGAAATTTGATCCACTCGCCCTACAGTCCCCAAAATTATGGTCATAATATGCGCATATTTTCTACTTTGTAATGTTTGCAGAAGTTATATCTCGGCACATTTACTCTTACAAGATACATTATTTGGACTGTAAGGAGAAGACACAGATATTATATAGGATATAAAACCGCTACTAAAATGCATATCTTAAATGTACAGTTCTGGAAAAGTTTATTATCAGCGGTATTCCAGTTTAGGCTATAATGCATTGACATCTCTTACTCATATTTATTTAAATTCCGTCAAACTTTTTGTCACATTTTTATTTAAATTACATACACGCTTTTTAAATATTTTTTCGGCCTATTATAGAAAGACAGCTCACCACAACTGAACTACCATTACACTCCTATTACCCAGTAGACTAAATTATACAGTATTCTAAAATTTCTTCTGCAACCAGAAACAAAAAAGAAAGGAAAAAAATCTGAAAGGTTTCAGATTTTATATTACACCCAAAGGGGCGTTTTTTAATGTTTCGTGTGTTACGTTACTAAATATCATGTTCTTTCGCAGTTAAGCCACAAAATTCAACTCAACAGCAATATCGCAAAATATTTAAAAGAGCATTTGAAAGAGCATATTAGTCTAAAGGGACTTTGTCCCTGAAGGACTATTGTTTCCGTTTTGCGATTTTGTGTCGGTTCACTCTGAATGCCCGTTTCACTTTTCAAATTGTTGCCACTAAATATTATCGCCCTATATTATATTTAAAGAAATTAGATAATGAAGAATCTGCATAAATGTATGCATGTTTCTGGCATTGTGATAAAATGACGGTGCTTAGAGTCATCCAATTTTAAATGACGTACTCCTTCTGCGAATATGAGCATCTGGAAGCCCATATTTGAAATTTGTTTTATAATCGATTTCATATTTTGTAAAACTTTAACGAACTTTTCATTAACAGACTCAAAGATTTTAAAGAGAGAAATGGCAATGTCGTACAGAAAAAACACTTTTATCTCCAGCGCGTGAGACTGTGTATCGTAAATTATAAAGATATGCTCAGTTTAAATTATTTTGCGATATTTCTCTTGAACTGAATTCTATGGTTTAAGTGCGAAGAACATGATATTTAATAAATAAAGGAAACACACAAAACGTTAAAAAACGCTCCTTTGGACGTAATTTAAAATGTGAAACCTTTCAGCTTTTTTTTTAATTTTTTTTAATTAGAGTTATTTTTCATTTGTTAGTCTTTTCTGTCCCTCCTTATTTCCCCTGCGTTTCCTCGCCACGATGTAAATCAGTAAGGTTGAACAAGAGTGTGTAGCTGAGTGGTTAGTTCACAGCGTGTTTTTGCTATTGAGTACCAAATTGTTATTTCAACCAGCTGTTTGAATTTTGAATATCGGCTTCTCATTCTTGCCTCCGAAGTTAATATCAGGATGGTGCAGGTTTCTGAGTCAAACTGCTAAGTTAAATTAATCTGTTGAGTACTGAACTACTTGCTCATATTTAAATTTAGTTTGTTACTACTTTCTTTAAGTTCCTCACCAGAAGTGCGTCGTGAACTTGTAAACACGTAAACCGCGCCATCTGTAAATAATTGAGTTCAATAAAGGGTCTTTTGCTCTCTTTGTTGTATTCATCTTCTAATCTTAGCGACAATCACTAAATAGACTTTAAAGTAGATCTTGTAGCAGCTTATGTTAAAATCTTACGCATTAGCCAAATGTATTATAGCTAACATAAAAAGAAATCTGAAAGCTTTCAGATTTTACATTATGCCTGAAGGGGCTTCTCTTAACGTTTTGTATGTAACAATATCGAAAAATAATTTTAAAATGAGTATATCTTTAGACTCTCCGACACACAGTTTCGTGGCGCTAGGGATATTTTTTTTTTCGTGCAGTGCTGTATTGCTCGCTTTGAAATCGTTGAGTTTCTTAGTCAATAATTCGTTAAAAGGTTACAAAACACGGAATCGATAATAAAACTAATTCCAAATTCCCATATTGGGAAAAGGATTACGTTATTCAAAGTTTGATGGTTTTAGATGTAGTTGTTTTTTCACTATGCGAGAAATGCGCTTTCTTCATTATTTAATTTTTGCAGTTTTTTCATTATTTAACTTCTTTAAATATAACACACAGCGGTAATATTTGGTGGCAGTAGTTTGAAAAGTGGTACGCACATTTACAGTGAATCGACACAAAATGCCAAAGCGAAATTAATAGCCCGTCTGAGGTAACACTCCTTTGGGCTAATTATTTTTTCCTCCACCTGTAATTTGATTTTGGAGTTTAAATTTTCATAATGCTTGACCTTCGGAAGAATAATAATGAAATGCTTTTGTTACTGAAGTATACAGAATGTCTCATGAACCAATCCAAAGGCGTACAGTTAATATGGGTCCTTTTATCTTATTTTACCTTATCTCGTTTAAAATATCCATGTTAGATGATAATATTTTGGTATCTCCTGAAGGTAATAAATTTTTGTCAAAACGATTCCTTTAGTTCTTATTTTCCCCCTAGATTTGCAATTCAACTGTAACAGAAATAAACAGACATCTTTCCAATCTATCATTAAAACAGTTTAAACACGAGTTAAAATGGTACTAATAATGAGGAAAAATTTTCCGAAAAATGAACCATAAGATTTCTGAGTTAAAGAAGGAAGACAGATTAAATTATTTACGAAGAACCTATCTCTGCAGAATACTCTGAATTTTGACAAAAATTAAAACCATATTTTTACGAAAAAACTAACTAAGCTTAAAAATTTTAGAATGACAAATTACTCTGTCGCCCCATTGAAAAAGTTGAAAATTATTATTTTCCTTAAAGAGCAATAAGTAAAACAAATAAATAGAAGATAAAGAAGTATGTCGTCATTAGCGAAGACAACGTTTTTATAGCTTCTACATGTGCAGGTAATTGAGAGTACTTTTTATCCGTTGTCACTGAATGTGAAATCAGATAAAACAAACTGGAAACAGTAGTGAAGATTTTCCCCAGCGTTTAGCCTTCCCTTCTGCAAATTAAATGAATTCTTTCTTTTCTCAACTGAATTTGGATTTCTGCATTGGGCATCCACTTATCTGACAGGTTAAGAGAACATAGGAAAGCCAAAGACTTTGTACGTTTTACTTTAGTACGTTCTTTTTAGCTTCCAAAGTCTCTAACAAAATTTATGTTTTATTAATATGTCAGGTTTTTAAAAATGTATCACTTATTCTCTAGATAAAATTGCTAATATTTGCTTTCTTTTAGCTGAACTGAACAAACATGGCAAATTCCTTATCATTTAAATATGCTAAAATTTTTTGCAAAGAAATCGTAAGAATCATTTTGCAAACTTTTCTCAATATATTGTTCTTTTTATAAATCGTTCATCACCCAACTAAATCACTTGTAAATTTGTAAGTTTTCAGTCTTCTAAAATACTTTCAATTAAGAAATTATACTATTAACAAACTTAAAATTAAGAATTTAAATTGTCTCTTTCAATCATAGAAATAGACTACAGGATTTACATTTAGCCTCGCATAAAACAAAAGACGCAGAAAATATCTCATTAAGACATACTATATAAAACATATAATACATATACATATATAACATTTTTTGCGTCTTTCTGACTTCGAACTTCAAATTGGCAACACCAATATTGAGTAACACTCGTGTAACAGAAGCAAAAGGTTCTATCCAAACCTTCGAACTAGGCCTATATTTTATGCAACTTAGGCTTATTCTTGTTGTTTTAGTGCCTCCAGCATTTCGCAACAGCAATTTCAAAAGTAAATCGGAATTAACTACGATAGAAAAAAAAAAGAAGTTGCATGCCTGTGAATGATGAGCAAATTTATAATAACTTGAATCAGCGTTTGCTAGCATGCACCTATTGCTGGATTTTGTGTAGGGATCATTAGGTTTATTGAAGCAGGTAACATGAAAAGTGTACCATAGCATCACAGGGACTCGAACTTTGAACTTTCCGACTGCTAGCCGGACGCGTATTCCAGTAGGACCACGAAGGCACACGTTCAGGAGTAAAGAAAACTTTACATTCTCCCCCAATTAAAGGGCGACTGGGGAGGGATGGCTCCAGGTGACGAATTATTGTCCGCCACCTTTTAGTTCGGGTTCCACTCATAGAGTATATTAGGTATTTTATTTTGGAGGACGAGACATGAAAAATGTGCAGTGCCATGGTGTTCATGGTAAGGAGGGAGGAAATTTTTACACAGTTTTCCTGAAATACATGGTTGGAAGTTTCACGATAAGAACTGCTGAATCGCAAAGAGAAATACATATTTTAGAAATCTGATTTTCATTCAACAGTTACAAATAGTTTTTTCATCTCGCTAGTCAATTTTAATCATATCAGCTCGCTTACCGTTTTTAATTCTTACATTTTATTCAATATTGCTAGCAGTACTTCCATATGAAAGCATATAGATAATCTGTTTCTTTGATATCATGCTGATGTGCTAATCATTTGATTAAAGAACAGTACCGATAATAAACGACGAACTAACAACTAGCCATGTGAAAATCACGAGTTTGAGAACATTTTTCTTTGTTTAATCAGTTACTGAAAATTAATCGCAGTTTATTTCATAAAGTGAGGGATACCTACTTGTAGGAATTCCTAAAAAAAGATGGTTCTTAATCCCGTTAAGTGTGGAAATATCCACAAAACTGCCTTTATAGCTATCCCGTTCACCGGGATTAGAAACTCTGTTACATAACGAATGTCCAGTAGTCTAATTCGTTTGGCTATTAGTAGGCCATCAGTTGAGAAAATTTTCACATATTCAAAGCCGTTTTAACCATAAATCACTAAAATCTGAAAGCAGTTCTTTTTAGCTTGCAAATGCACTTCGATTGCCACAAAGAATAAATAAATCAAGCACTATACAGCAGTGGCATCGAACTCGTAGCTCGAGAATCATATGCTGCCCCCGAAGCAGTTTCATGCAGCCCGCGAGTATATTTCAGTTACTTATTTATTGCTAATATGTTTTGGATGCATAAAGATGTCGACTGTTGTTTTGTACGCAATCAAAGTATAGAAGGAGCAAAGATAGAATGAATAAGCTATAACTTTATGCCTGTAACGCCACTGTATGACTTTAATGCCAGGCCACGTGACTTGGATAGGGCGAAAGAATTTCCCATGTTGGTAGAATTAGTAAATTTAGTTTACTAGCAGACAGCTGGTGGCGCTTCAGTATTCTAAAGTTGATGATTTTCTGGTTAAGGATAAAAGTAAGCTATTCACGGGTTAATTCGACATATTCGAATTACCTAAAATACATTTCAAACTAAAATTTAATATTAAATTTGTCAATACGTGTGAATTACAAAATACGACAGATAGAACTAGTTATATACCAATGAATAATTCTTGCAGGTAACTTCGACTTCAAATAGAAAATAAATACAAAATTATTTTTTTTCTTTCGTGTTATTATTATTGTGGTTTATATACGTTTTGATGAATAAAAATGTGCTCTGATGCTTTCAGATCGGCCATTCGACCCGAATGCAGTTTGAGTTTCAGACCGCTGCTCCACAGTACTTAAAGTATATAGTAGCATGAATATAATAATTTATAAGTAAAAAATATAGTAAAATTAAATAAATCGTAAACTTGTAAAATGTTCAGAAATAAGATAAAAGAGCAGATTATACGTCTAATGCTAGTCTGGTTATTTAACAGAATTTATTAACCATATATTTACAATTATGTGAATGCAAATATGTCCAGGTTTAGCTGTACGAAACTGAAATTTATTAACCGTATAAATATATTAAATTTATTTCATTATATGAATTATATTTCATATTATGAAATTTGTAACTTGTACGGATTCTATAAACCGGGATGTCCGAATTATCACCAGCTATATGAGTATAATATTAACTAAATCCAATGTCATGGAATAAATCAAACTACTATCAAATAACTCGAGATAAGCACGGAGCCTAACTTGTGTGAATAAATGTAATTATGATTATTATATTTAACTCGATATTAACTGATTTTCTTAACCCAGCGAAGGCCTCATCAACTGTTATAATGAGCTTCCTGATATTTATATTTCCAATCAAAAACAATGTGATGTGTACATCAGATGACTCTCTTGTACAGCCTATTATGTTATACACATTTTTTGCTGCACTCATTTAAGCTTATTGCCTATAATTATTCTAATATAATTACCAACCTCTCAAGATAAGTTTAAAATGACATCAAAAACCGAAAATTTTGAAATTAAATATCCGGGACAATTTTTGTCATATGGGAGTCAAATATCGTATAATTTTCATTTTTCATAACGAGTATAAAACTTTTCCAAGCATAGGATGCGAGAGCTCGCAATAATAGTTAGTTAGCCAGCTGTCAAAAAAAATGTTTATTTAATTTGATATTGCCCAAACATGAATATTTTCGTCATTTTAAACACTTCTGTAACTGGAAGTATATGACTACGACCAACGATTTTGAAAATAAAGGACGGGTAAGGGGAGGAGTATCTATATATACAGAGTGAATCTGAACAAGAGGGCAAAACTTTAGGTGGTGATAGAAGGCAGCTATACGAGCAATATTCGTCGTATGGTCGGAACGCAAGCGGTGAGCAGTTAAGGCGTAGTTTTCTACTGTCACATTTAAAGAATTAAAGCAAGAATGAGAGGAGGTACTTCAGAAAACATTTTATTAACAGGAATGTAATTGATGTACACGCTCAAAAAATTGCTCAAAAGACCATCCGCCAGCTATAATGCAGGCTTTACACCCACGCGATAAGGAATGACGCACATTTGCGAAGACACCAGGCATTTCCCGTGTGCAACCGTGTGTGTAGCAATGGCGAACCTGACGATTATATCCATATTTGTTTCAACGGGGCATTTGTAGATTAGGCTTTTCAAGTGGCTCACGAGACAAATTTTAAAGACGAGAGATCGGATGATCTTGGTAGCCCTATGGGACTATGGGACTACCTTGACCAGTCCATCACCCTGGAAATTTCGTGGCTTGTATAACCAACCATCGTCTCAGCAATCCACGGTAGAATATATCGTTGGATGATCTTTGATTTTTTACCTGGAATAGTATGAGTAGCAAAGAAAGAAAACAAGGAAGTGGCTTCGCTTTGGCTACTTATCAGCGTTGGTCATTAAAAGTCTAAGACCAAATCAACACGCCATTAAGGCGAAGCTCAGACAAGTACTTGAAGTACGGGAGTTGGGAGATTAAAATTTCTTTAGTGGAAAGCCATTCGATTTATGAAACCTTCTCAGCATAGAAGAAAGTTGATTCGTCGGAGTCAGTCACGGAGGAGGTCACCCTTCCAAGTACTGATCCTGAGAGGAACCACTTGAAAGTCATGAAATTCAGAAAAGTCCTAATTAAAATATAGATATTTCAGATAGAACAAAGGCTGTCTTCACTTTCTGCGAATTCCATGAGTTAATGCAACATGAAAACCAGCAGCAAACTTCTCAGCTGTATTTCTTAGTGCGCGTATCTTCTCAATGAGGAATATGATGTTATGTAGAAAACTAGTTTCTTGTCTTGCAGCCAGTTGATTGCTTTGCTCATTTCATTTGGTGGAAGTTGGTGATTTTCTTAAGTTGAGTGCTGTAAAGGGAATTCGAAGTGGTTTTGCTACCATTTTCTCCGGTTCCAGAAAGTTGTGAGAAATCTTCTCTGGTGGGAACAGGAATCGTAGATTTCTGGGGAAAATTCTTCTTCTCGAACCTCTTTTTGTATGCAGAACATCCACGATAGAAACTGACTTGAGCTTCATTGCAGAAGATGCATTTAGACATTTCGTCTTCTTTCAAAGGGCAAAGCTTGCTTCTGTGGTATTGTCCACACTTGTAGCAACGCTCAGGGTTGGTACATAGGCACTGGGAATATCTAAATTCTTGGCACCTGTAACACTGAAGTGGCCTTTTCCTCGGGATGAATTTCTGCACTTTGATATCGACACTGAACGTTGTTTAGCTGATGAATAGCATATCCAGCAGTCGTTTTCTTAAGCTCTATTCGAAAAATTGGCTTCATCTCAAAATTGTTTTTCTTGCTTCTTAAAATTGTTTCACTTTGGCAAAGGGAAAATTTCTTCTTTCTAACTCATGGGATTGCGTCTTCAGTGACCGTGTTGGCCGGTTTTTCAGAACAACCCTTAACAGTTTTTCACTCAGTTGGAATGAATGAAATGGAATACCTCTTTCATGTTGAGTTTTTGCAGCTTTTCTGTAATCTGAGATATTCTTAACATTAATGTAGATGGATTTGGCTTTCATATCAGCTTCACATTCTTCTTCACAGACGTGGATTAACAGCTCATGTGCTTTCAGCCAATCAATTCTGGTGGAATACAATGGGAGGGGGCGTTTCTTTTTGCATGGCTCTTCCTTCAATTTCATTTTCAGCTATTTCCAGAGTTTCAAACCTATTCTCTTTTGGAATTTCCATTAGTTCTTCATTAGCGGTAAATTTACCGTTTTACTAAGAGAAATCCATTTTCCTGCTTCTTTCTTCTGATTAGGAGCCTCAGCACTGCTTTCTTTCTGCATCTGTACATATTTCTCGTTCCAGGATCTTATTACTTCATTACTGGCCTGCACATACTCTGCTTTCTGTTCTTCCACCATAGCTTTAAATTGCTCCCTTGCAGTCTCTTGAACATTGGACGGCTTTCTAGTTAAGATCGTTAATGCTTTGACAACTCCACGCTCCTTTATTAGCTTCCCTGCTAATTCGATTTTCTCATGATCTTTTTCATAATGCATTCTTTTTGAGGTATCCACTTTTTCCGTATCCGTATCTGACGCTGCTCTTAATTTCTTCTACTTTTTCTCCTTATTAACATCAGAGTGGCTAAGAAATTTTCTCTGCGTAATGGAAAGGTCTGCGACTTCGTTGAGTGAATCGATCGTTCGGAATCAACCCTCTCGCTTAGCTCATCATCTGATAATTCACAAGGAGTCCTGTAGAAGGGCATTTGGTGTGACCCCGAAAGTAACACTACTGCAGTTAAGTTAGCTCAAGTCGCCGAAGTAAGCGTTATTCGATCTACATGGTACACGTTTCGCTGCCACCGCTCGAATGAATGCCGTTGGATGCGAGGACCGACTCTTTCTATACCATTTTCAGTGCCACCTAGCCGCTCTCCGTTTCGTTCCAACCACACACACTGTGACAAGTATTTCTCGTACAGCTGCCTTCTATCACCCTGCAAAGTTTAGCCGTCTTGTTTAGATTCACCTTGTATACGTTATACGTTTGGCACTGCCTTTTGCAACAAAAAAGAGAGCTATTCAACTAGATTTTTATAGCAGTTTCATATACAAAATTTCAACGTTTTACGTCTAATGAATTTTGAATTATGCGAGATAAATAGGTAGATAGACACATAGATACATGCATGCATTTGTACCTATGGACATCAGGGGAAAAAAATTCTTCCGAATTTATTTTAAATCCATTTTACAATCCATTTTGGAAAAAAAAAGAGTCCTTTATTTTTACTGTTAAGTACAGACGTCAAGCAAAAAAAGTAGTCAGAATGGATTCGGGAACTGTTGTAATGGATATTTCAGTTGAAATATGAAACCCGAAATTTTTTTGAAATGATTGATTCCTTTACTTCGTGCAAAGAATTAAAACGAATTACTTAACTGGTTTATATTTTCACCAGGATACCAATCCAAGAAGCAAATTCGATTCTGTGGAAGGAACGATGCATAACTAAAAACAGCTCCAGTGCTTACTTAGTCCGTTTCGTGCTTCAATTTTCTTTCATTTCTGTCTTGCTTTTTTGTTTTCATCCTATAAACTTGCCGTTTTAATTTACATATTCAACTCAATATCAGATTTGTGTTCAATCACATTTGTGTGAAAAAGCTAGGAGAAAGACTTGGCAGTATCTCCCAGGTAAAGATTATAATGTTCCAAATTTTCGTCTTCCTACAGCTGTGGCATCGTTCTATCTTTTGACTGAACACGATTACTTCAGTATTCATAATCTTTTACATTTGGAATTCTCCAGTGTGTTCTCTTTGTCACTGTGGCCAGCTCATGAACGAAGAGCATATAAATACATGCTCTAGACTTAATAGTTTTAATTCTTTCCCTCGGAAGTATTGAAAATCAGGATACTTAATGATTTCACTGATAAAAGTCAGGCATATTTAAATAAATGAATAAGTATTTAATGCAATAAAAGATCCAAAAGTTTGAAAAATTCCTAAATTGTTCGTATTAAATCCTCCCTTCTCTTCATAGCATCTGAGGTGTTATTAATCTCAAATCTTACTTTTTTTGTCCGTATCAATTTCCAAATGTTGCCACCAAATATATCATGATGTATAATTTTAAAAAAATAATGTAGCGAATATAAAAAATGTATCGCTGCACAAATAAAATGATACTGCCACCAAATATTATCTCTAAGTATTATTTTTTAAATAAATAATGTAACGAATGTAAAAGAAAACAAGATATTCGGTCAACGGACAGAAAGACAAAATTTTCGGTCCACAAAATTTTAAAGTCAACTTCTAGCTCTACTAGGCAGAAAGACTCTTAGTTTTGTTCAGCAACTGAATCCAGTCGTTATACTATTAAGAGTTTCAAATGCAAACATTTAGCCTCCACGTTAGGTCTAGCAACACTTGTAAATTGTTGATAATTCTACAACTATTACGTGCAGATTAACTAAAGGCATAAAAACATTAGCCGTAACATAAAAATAACATAATTCTATCAATTTTAAACCAAAAATGCGCAATTTATCAACATATAAGAATAAAAAATAGAGCTCATCAAGCCAGGTATATATACACAGTCCAGTCACATTAATGTGACCATCTGTCAAAAGCCAGAATAACCACCTTTCGCAGAGCGGACTGCTGCGAGACGTGCAGGAAGAGAGTCACATAGGTCCCTGAAGGTGTTCTCTGGGATGTTGAGCCATGCCGACTCTAATGCCGTGGCCAGCTGCGCTAGATTACGCGGTTGAGGATCCATGGCGCGAACAACTCGATCGAGATGGTGCCACAGATGCTCGATTGGGTTTAAGTCAGGTGAGTTTGCTGGCCAGGGGAGGACGGTAAACTCATCCTGGTGCTCTTCGAACCACGCACGTACACTGGCAGCTGTATGGCACCTCGCATTGTCCTGCTGGAAGATGCCATCATCCTGAGGAAAAACAATGCGCATGTAGGGGTGAACATGGTCCGCAAGGACAGATGCGTACTTGTATTGATCCATTGTGCCTTCCACAATGATCAGTGAACCTAGAGAATGCCAGGAAAACATTCCCCAGACCATAATGCTCCCGCCTCCAGCTTGGACCGTTCCGGCAATGGTTGCAGGGTGGTTCCTTTCAGAGGTTTCACGCCTTATACGCCAACGTCCATCTGTCCGATGGAGCATAAAACGCGATTCATCCGAAAACGCAACCTGTCGCCACTCAGTGGACGTCCAGCTGCTGTACTGGCGTGCAAATTCTAGCCTTCGCCGTCGATGAACAGCAGTCAGCATAGGTGCACGAACCAGGCGTCTGCTTCGGAGGCCCAGACGCAGCAATGTTCGCTGAATAGTACTTTGGGAGACACTTTTGGTAGCCCCTTGGTTCATTTTGGTGGTCAGTTGCTCAACGGTAGCCCGTCTATCTGCCCGAACGCATCTCCGCAACCGTCGTTCGCCTCTGTCATCTATGGCCCGTGGTGCACCACATTTGCCACGTCGCTGATTTTGGACAGTCCCATTTTGCCATGCACGGTACACTTTTACCACGGCGGCACGCGAACAGTTCACAAACTCAGCCGTTTCGGAAATGCTTCCACCCTTGGCCCGAAAGCCAATGATCATGCCCTTTTGGAAGTCGGATAAATCGCTTCGTTTCCGCATTACGCCAACGATTGAAATGTTTTCCGAAGCCCTCACACACCCTTTATATACGCTCAACTGCACTGTGCTGCCACCTGCCTTCTGTGATTGGTTATTTAACTCTGACATGGAAAGTAAGTGGTGGTCACATTAATGTGACTGGACTGTGTATATACTCATGCTAAAAAAAATAAGCAATAGACGTTAAAAGGAAAGGCGCGATTGTAAAAAGGGGAATTAAAATATACAATTTAAGTATGATGTAGAAGTTGCTTCTCCACATGCAAATAGGTAGCCAAAATTAGCATAAATGCTAGCTAATTTTTAAGTGAATGAATACCATCTTGCCTTTTTTTTTTAAAAATCGAAACAAAGAGCAAAATTTCCAGAATAATATTTCTATTGGGCTAAAAAATATATGGCATCATTTAACAATGTGTTAAGAATTTTAAAGATCTGCTGTTTTTAAAATTTTTACAATTTTGTTGTTGAATTTTAATATGAAATAAGTGCGAAGTAAATGATGTTTATAAATATAATTAAAGAGACAAAAAAAGTTATATCAGCAAGAATGAATCCAAGAGCAAATAAATAAACTGAAAGCTCTAAGAAAGCACGAAAACACCTTAACAAACTTTCTGGTACGACGTCAAAATTTACGTCCGTTTGTGTTATTTATTTTATTCTATTTATTTTTTCGAGGTTATGGAGCATTTTTGGTAGAGGAAAATGATTACTCAAGATGTTTAGCAGTCTAAACATAAGAAGAAAAGATTATTGAGTTTTTTGCTCCGGTGAAAGTCCATTGCTGTGTCAGGGCTCATAGTGCGCTTAAGACCACTTTCCGGAACATGGATGACCTATCTAGTTCTTCCAAACTACGCGATCAATTTCCAAATCATGCTTTTGTTAGGAAATACTTTGATATTAAAATGTCAATGGTTTCTCTCGATGTTTAAATACTTGATGTTTTACTGGAACAGGAAACTTAATGAGCTTTGCTTCTTGTTGGATATCATATGTTGTTATTTTTTAATGTCCAAAAGTATTCCTATAATTTACTAAAAAAAATATTCAGCTTTTAATATCGCATCATAGGGTTTGTTAAAGTTTTCCTGTTTATGCTTTCGTCGAGCTCGCAGTTCTTCTCTCTGTTCTCAAACTCCCTTTTTCGGATGGAAATTATTTTTGTCTTTTCTACTTTATTATTTAACAACACTTCCTTCGCGGTTATGCCACATAAATTTCCACAGCAAACCACATTTTATTTAGTAGCGCATCTTTGGAATTTCTGACACCGTTTTAATTGCTGCTATATATTTTGAGCCCATGAAGGCTATTATTCTCGAACCTCACTTTTGTGTGGAATAATTTTTGTTGTCTGTTTCACTTTTTAAATTAGTACTGCTGCTCGCGTATGTGTTCGTAATACATTCAATGCACAAGTCCGATAAAATGTTAGTGACATTTATTCTGTTCACAAGAAATATAACAAAAATGCTGGATTATTCCTTAAAGATATTCGGACAATATCACACTATCACGCAATATAAACAGTAGCTATATTTTATACTACTAAATCGTTAAATAGAACTCAATATAGAGAAAGTTAACCCGATCTCACAGAGAATTCGCTACAATAAACAACAACAGCTCGCTAAAACAGCAACTGAGAAGAAGTATCAAGTATCATGTCTTACATTTTGGCACCCTTAAACTGATTAATAGGTGGAACTAATGAAAAGTGCAACTTTACGTACAGGATCCGTCTGAAAAACACATACACATTTTTACAGACGAAAAAATCTAGATATTGGTTTCAGAATTGAATTGCCTTTATAATATGTAGTATGGTATTCATTTAACAAGTCGGTAATCTCACATATATTTGACACATGACAGTGAACCAAAATGGATCTGGAGGAGTTTGAGGGATGTTCTGTAGTATAGGAAATCGGTTAAGCTAGAGGTCCTTCATCAAAACATTATGGCAGAATGTGCAGCAGTCCCCTGAGACACATCGACTAACTTTGTTCAAATAACTGTTCAATATTGCTGTATGTGTCTAGCTGCTAATGGCTACCGCTGTAACACTCTGAGCAAGGTAAGTAACTGTACAGGTACAATGCGCAAAAAAATGCGGGGAACATTTCTATTTCTCTATTATCTACTGGGCCGATTGACGAAATTCAAATTGCGTTTTTCATGTCTGGAAAGCGCGGCTTAGATTTATATATAGCATTGTTCTAATATAGGTATTTTGACACGTGTTTTTCCATGCTTCAAATCTACGACTCAAAGTATGTCAAACTACCAAATTTTGTAAAAATCCCACGAGTAGTTTTTAAGTAGTTGGCTCTCAAAATTTTAGCCCAGTGTTAACTGAATTTGGTCAATATTTATTAATATCTCCTTTTTTATGAAATTTGATTCCTTCCTATACAGTTCGAAATTTAGGTTCATTCCAAATAAGACTTACCATTTATTATGATTTGTTTTCAAAATTTGTATTTTTAAATAATTTTTCTAAATTTTTCGAAAAAAAATTTGAATTACAACCTATAAAAGTTTTACAATCATCTTAAAATAAATGTACTTCTAAGCATAACTATAAAAAATTAGAGCTTTATATTTAAAATTTCTGAAGATATACGTGAATTTACATAGTGGCACGTTTTGAAATTTGGCATGTTTGTTGAAAGCGGTAATAGAGGAAATGTGGTTTACGCACTTTGTTAAAATTATTTGAAAGTAAAAACGATGTGACTTTTTTTCCGCTCATTCGCAGCGTAAAAAAGTAGGAACGACGTGACTTTTTTCCCATTCTGCACGATGGAAGGGCAAAGGAAAATAGGTTGCCATGTGTTAAGTAGTTTGCTAAGTGAATTATTCTTGGCACAAACTGAAAAAAATTCACCAAGTTAAATTTTTGAATTACTCCGTACATTTCGCACCAAATTTTACAAAATTTAATATTTAGGCATAATTTGAGTCGTAGAATCGAAGTATAGAAAACAACTGGTATGTTATTTCAGAAAAAGTCCGGGTTTGTGTCAAAATACTTAATTTAGAATAAAGCTATATATAACTCTAATGTATATCCTAAGTCGTGCTTTCGAGATATGGAAAACGCAATTTGAATTTCGTCAATCGGCTCAAAAGAACGAAAGATATAGAACTGTCCCCACCCCCTTTTTTTTTTTTTTTTTTTTTAGTACATAACAGGAAGATTGCATTATACCTAGCGTTACCTCTCTATGTATGATTTGATTAACTTATAATTAAGTTCGATACTAATTTATAAATAACTTATAATTAAGTTCAATAATAAAGCACAAGAATTTCCTTAGTTAGAGTGTGTGCATTTTTCTGATGGGCCCTTTATTAATAAGATGAAATTCTGTTTAATAGGAAAGAAGGTCAGACCACAGCATGCGAGCGGTTAAGTCGATGAACACTAGCAGTTCAGTCCGGGGTTCAAATCTTGCCGAATGCGCTGGCCGCATGGGCACTTTCATGGTTTCCTCCAGTGTAATGTATACAAGAGCCAGTTCTCTTTGAAAGTCCTCCACGAAAGCATACCTCCTGTAAAGCACATAGCACTTGGGTGCTTTGCCATAATCAAATAAACCAAACCAAGGGCCAAAAGAATTTTTTTTAGTAGAAGGTATGTGATAAAAAATTCAGTTTTCATTCATGTCAGTATAAAATAGGGTACTTATGTATTATCCCATCGATCGTTTGCGGAAATTTCGGCATTAATCACCAAGTGCCAATCATTTCTATTTAAATTACTATAGGGCACAGTCATCCATAATTGGCAATAAATCATGCTACTTGGCCGGTCAACGGGATAATACGTAAGAACCTAAAACAGCATTAAAATTAATACTGTGCATTTATGTGGATGCCAGTGGCCTCGTATTTAGTACCCATTTCTAATTAGCATCTATGTTCTCCAAAGCTTTTATCATTTGAGCAAAAGATCTTACGTCAAACTTGTGTGTAACATACTTTTTTTTTGGTTTATTTGAAACAGTTTAACTACATATTCCCTTAAATCAAGGATAAATATTCCATAATATTTGAAGAAAATATATGTTTATTTTCTCATATGTTTAGCATTTTTCAGTATAATACTCAAATATAGCACTTTATGTTATATTTAAAATTTATATATATACTATATCAGATTTTTACACTCCAAAAAAATCACATCGCTGGAAACTAAATTTGAGATTCACATTACATGCATGGCGTTGAAATTTATATAATTATAATTTCAGCTTCAACATATTCATTTCCTATATCAAATCTTAACGTGGACTAAGAGTGATATGTCCTACACTTAGAAAACACTTCCTTCCCTGCAAAATATATGCTCACCAGCGCGAGCAGTAAAGTCGCCGGACACTGGTTGTTCGGTCTGAGATTCGAATCCCACGAACGTACTGGCTGCATAGGCATTTTCGTGGTTTTCCCCATGTGCAACGTGTGTTCAAGACAATTTGCCTTAGAAAGTCCTCCACTAAGGCATCCCTCTCCTTAGGCAGATAGTCGTGAAGGCTTTGCCAATAATGACATAAAGCAAACCCTGCAAAAAAAGTCAGGAACAGATTATCATAATACAGTTAAACCTTTTCTTTGTGATCACCTCTGAAACTTACTACTTCTCAATATACAAAAAATTTTGGTATTGAACATCTTCTCTTTGAGATGATAAGCTCTATGATAAATTATGCAGAACTGCTGGTGGTCATCTTAGAGAGGGTTCACTGTATTTATTAAGGGTCAGAAATTTATTCAAATATTTCTAAAAATGCAAATTAATCAACAAACTTTGGTATTAAGCACTTTGTTTCTGTAAGCATAATTAATAATAACTTCTGAGTTTGATTTAGTGTGCATGATGACAGTTTTTTGCATTAATGAATATCATTTGATTGACAGATATGAAACATTTCTATTGAGTTATTGTTTTGCTTGGAGGGTTGGTTTGGTTTATTTGATTATGGAAAGCATGTACGGTGTCTATGTGGGAGGGATGTCTTCGTGGAAGATGTTCTAAGGAAAAAAAACTATCTCACGCCCCTGTTACGCATGTGGAAAACCAGGTAAGTGCTCATGGAGCCAGCCTGTCCATCTGGAATGAAACTCAGATCGAACTATCAGCATTTCAGTGACTTCGGCCACTGTTGGGCTGCGCGTGGAGGTCAGGAAGAGAATAATTACATGCACTGAAAACGGAATTACAAACTAAATGTATAAAGATAGCAATGGAAATTCATTTAATAACACTAGTTCTTATTAAATTAAAATACTGCATAAAATAAATTTATAAAGCTAATGAATGAAAATTTTCCGTTAACATAGTTAAGAATGTGTAAGGAGTAATAGATTAAGAATTATTTTTAATATTATTAAGTCATTTTCTTTTAAAGGAATTAAAAAATAAAAGACAAACAAAAGGTTTTTTTTTAAAATCATACACTACTGGAATTGACATCCCACTTTATCCAAAATTAAATGTATTATCAGGTGACAAATCAAGTTGTGCAGAAATATTCAATATGAATACACTCATCTCAATTATTTAAAAATCTGAATGTGAAAATGTGAAGTATTAAGAGAAAAAAGCTTTCTAGATTATTCGCTAGAAATACGACAGCCTGAAAAATGAAGCAAAACGAGAGGTATATACCATATACATAATAATATATACACGCTTACACGCACACACACACATATATTGATACATATAACTTACATATGATTATATATATATTGAAAATATATGTATGTGTGTGTATACCCACGCACGCGCATAGAGCGAAATTTTGTGAAGCTTGAGACATAAATTTATATTCCTTCTGGAACAGTAAGAAAATAATACATTAAAAGAAAAATTTTAAAAAATAACATCACTATAGCAAATTTACTTTGCAAAGTAAAAATGTTGTTCATTCAGCGAACGCACTTCCAACAAAGTGTAAACAAACGTCAGAAATGTGACATTACTTAGTGAGCGGAGTTAATGGTGACTCTCTTTGGACTGTCATTGGCCAAACTCAAGCCGTTGTTCTAGCAGTGTACATTTTGCTTATATGCGTCCTGGGGGAAGAGGGCAGTATTACGAATTTTGTATTTAGTTAGATATTTTTAATAGAATTGTAATTAAAATTGTTTTATTTCTTTATTATTATTGTTATTCTACGCAATTCAGCGTGTGACATATTTTAAGAGAGAGCTACGCCGAAAAAGTAAAAATATATCTGTAAAAATATATCCATTTCTACTGTATAGTATTGTTATCTTACTGAGCCATTTGTTAGTTTATTTTAAAATACTTAACACTTTTAACGCCTTAATATGTATTTATTTTTAATTTTGAATTTCAAACAAATTTTTGAAGTGTTACACTGATATAAAAACTCCGTATGAGCAACCACTGTATCCAAACTTTCAAAGTAAAGTCTTCAGATTACGATCTTTTTAAATCTAGTAAGGCAGATGTCTCAAACTGGCGGCCTGCGGGTTGTATGATTGTACACTGAGGTAACAAAATTCATGGGATAGCAATATGCAAATATAAAGATGGCAGTAATATCGCGTACAATATGTATAAATGGGCAGCGCATTGGCAGCTCTTTCATTTACTTACTCGTCAGGAAAAATACATTAGGAGCACTCTGTTGCAAACTTCAGTGAGCCGGATACACCGCATTTTATGTGGTATCCCGGCTATAGATTTCCAGACTAGACTAGACTCTTTCATTTGCAACCAAGTTAATCATGTGAAAAGACGTGATTATTCTGACGTGATTATGGCCGCACAATGGGAATTAACAGACTTTGAACGCGTAACGGTAATTAGAGCTAGACTCATGAGACGGAAATCGGAATTTCGAAATCGTTAGGGAATTCAACATTTCAACAATTCAAGTATCAAGAATGTACCGAGAATACCTAATTTCAGGCATAACCTCCTATCACGAACAAAGACAGTGGACGACCACCTGCAGTGACTGAGAGTCGTCATTAGGTGCAGGCGAATTGTCAATGTAACGGACAAGCAAAACTGCGCGAAATAACCACAGAGATCAATGTGGGGCGTACGATGGACGTATCTCATAGGACAGTGCGGCGAAATTTGGCTGCAATGGGTTATGGCAACAGAAGACCGAGTCGAGTGCCTTTACTAACAGAACGATATCGCCTGCGACCATATCGGTTAGACTTTAGACAACTGAAAAAACGTGGCTTGATCAGCTGAGCCACGATTTCAGTTGCTAACAGCCGATGGTAGGGTTCGTGTGTGGCGCAGACCCCACGCAGGCATGAACCCAGGTTTTCAATAAGGCACCGTGCAAGCTAGTGGTGGTTCCATAATGGTGTGTGCTGTTATTTCGTGGTATGGTCGGGATCCTCTGGTCCAACTAAACCGATCGTTGAGTAGAAATGTCTACATTCATCTACTTGCAGACCACTTGCAGCCATTCATGGACTTCATATGCCGAAACAACAACTCCGATGGAGTTTCTATGGATGACCAGGCGCCATGTCACTGCGCCACAACTGTTCGCAAATGGTTCGAAGAACATTCTGGACAGTTCCTGCAAATGATTTGGCCACCTAGATCGCCCGCCATGAATCCTATCGAATATTTATGGGACATAATCGAGAGGTCAGTTCGTGCACAAAATCCTGCACATGAAACGCTTTCACAATTATGGACGTCTATAGAGGCAACATTGCTCAATATTTCTGCAGGGACTTCCAAGAACTTGTTGAATTCATGCCACAGCGGGTTGCTGCACTTCGCCGGGTAAAAGGAGGTCCGACACGATATTAGAAGATATTCCATGACTTTCATTACCTCAGTGTATGTATAAAGCCTCCGAAGCAACTTTCCATGGTCCGCGAATACATTTCCTGCAAATTAACTAGCATTGTTTTCATATTTATTATTATGGCATCAGTTTGAAGAAAGGTTTAATGTTTTATATGTCCAATTTGACATTAGTTTCATAAGCGTAAGTAACTACCCAGGAAATTTACAAATTAACTGAATTAAATTACACTGTCATGAAAATCCTATTCAAATACTTAAACAAAGATAAAATGAATACATACAATGAAATTAAGATACAAATATGATTGGCCTTTTCCTTACTTGCCAAAAGATAAATGCCTGAGCTGCAAAATGTCGGTATAAGAATAAACGCTTTATTTGTGATTTTATTTATATGTGAACAGTCTTTTTTCCGCAATTAAAAAATAAAAAATCTAAAAAAAGAACCAGGTTGACAAATCAGCATCTAAGCATCTATAGTTCGGAATGAGATAGTTCAAAATAATATTTCTCCCAGGTTAAAATTTTTTTCAAAATCGAAACGCCGTGAGGTAGCGCAATAAGAAATAAAGAAGTTCGTAATCATTTACATACGCACTTATATATTTTCTGTATGCGTCAGACGAAATTCAATAAATAAAAGAAAAAGAATAGGTTATCATTATTTATCCTTAAGATTTGGTCGCACTTGGAAAGGTTTTCGTCATTTGTTTATTTTTAGTTTAAATAAGTAAGTTAACTGTTTATTCCATACTTAAGAGTGATTTGAAATATATTTCATTCTGAAAATTTAATATTTAGCTCTCGATACATTTTCACTATCGTCAGAAATTTAATTCAGGTACCAGGGTTTAGATTACAGATAGATAATTGGTAAAATATAATAACTGGTAAAAAAATTCAGCTTATTAGCTGCTTTCAGATAGTTCATTTGGCCTGCATGCAGTAGCAACGTAGTCAGTAGACCTGCGTTAAATATCTCTAGACATCACATCTACAAATCCTTAAAGCAGAAAAGAAACTGAATGAAAAAGGAAATGATTTAAGGAAACGGAACATCTAGGATTCAGATGATTTCCCAAATAGAAAAATATTCATTAGAGTTAAGCGATCTTTTATTGAATTTTCGATAGTAATATATATCGTTAGGAAATGAAGATAGATGTCATTGATCTTTTAGAAAGGCAACTTGCCAATGCTCTCATTTTATCGGTATCTGACATTACTTCAAAAAGGGATTATTATTGTTCGCATTTTGAACGCTTTTTGCTAAATTACCCCATTCATTTCATTCCCTTAAGAGTTAGAAAAGACGTTTCTGGTTTTTATAATGGTACATTTTCTCTTATTGCATGATGTGAATGCATTCTCTGAAATGAAGAACTAGCGAACATATAATTGGTTAACTACGATAAGAAAATTCTAATTCAGAACTTCTAAATCCAGATAGTTTGGGAAAAGTGCTCTGTTAAAGTTCCATTTATATCCAGTTCATATATTACACAAATCCCATTGTTTCAGAATAGCGTATTCATATTTAAATAAAGGAAGATATTTATATCAAATATGATGTTATTAAATTCCTCAGTGGATCCAGACATTTCCTTGTCTTTGAGAATTAGAAATGCAACATAATAGTTCCGGAGAGTTCTTTTCGATTCCTACATTCTCTCACGTTGATTTAATATTCGTAATTTCTTAATATAATGCTTGAGTGTATTTTATTATTAATGCTTTATTAATCTTTTAGAAGACAGATGATGGGAAAGTTTATAGAGCTTAACCTTATAATTGCAAATATTGTTTGGCAAATGATTAAGTAACATACAATTTTTTAAAGAAAAATATTTAGATTAATGTAGTTTATCTCAGTTTGATATATCATAACAAACCTAAGATAACTCTACTCGATGTATTTTAATTTAAGAACTGCCGGGATCCTGCTAGATATCGAACATACACTATGTTCAGTAAGGATCGTACGACTTTACGCATAAACAATGATACCTCGTTATAGATCTGCTTTGAAGATTTGATATGCGTCCTGTTTGGCCTCGAAAACTTTTGATACGAGATATTTAATTAGAATACTACTCGAGCTCGATGAGCCAGGACTACCATAGCAATGCTAGGACTGCCTATGAGCGTCATTACGATTATTGCCAACATTCAGTAATCAATCCGCTCTATCATTCTGAATTTTCAAGTGACTTTTGATTGATTTTTTTAGAAGAAATTTTGTAGATTCACTAACATTGAATTTTAGGAATGTTAATGAGAAGTCAAGCAACGAAGAAAAATGTTAGGATTACCATGGAGATGAAAAAAGCGATTGCCGAAAAGTATCAAGATAGCATGCGTATCCAGGATTTTATTTTGCGTACCATATGCCGAGTATGATGGTGTTTATTATTGTGGAAAGCAAAGACGCTATTAAACCGTGTAATGTTGCGAAGGGGATAAAATTGATTACCAAACAAAGATCAGAAATGTCAGAATATACTGAAAGCTTGCTTTTGATCTGGATACTAGAAAACCATTTATGTACAGGCTTCATCATCCGCGGTGATTCATTTATGTATAATATAAATTTTACACACTACATTTGTATTCCAGTATTATAATAAGAACAGGAGTGCTTATATTAATAATAACAGGATATTTTAGATAACAGTATTAATTATTTTCCCTTTATTTGTTATTGAGAAGTTTGTTTGACATAGGTCCAAGGATCTGGAACGGATTAATGACGTATACTGAGGTACCATTGTGTTTCCAATTATGTAGATGCACTAAATGATGTTTCAAAATTTATAAATTTCAAAAGTCAATTTTGTAAAAATTACGAAATTAAACTTTTTATACCATTTTGGTAATATAGTTATGTTTTTGTATTTATTTCTTTATATAAATTATAAAACGCAGAATATTTGACTCGAGGATAAAAGTGGACATAGACCCTGAATGGCAAAATTTGAGATTTTTGACATTGTCCTCGGATTGACATGAGGGGTCGGCTAAAAGAATCGAAATAATTCCATGCGGATTTCTTTCCTTTAATATCATTAAGTTTTTTCTTTTTTTATGTGTGTGTGAGATTTTTACTGTATAGCATTGTTTAATTCGTAATTTTGTTGTGCCGGAACAATTAAAGATTTCAAACGCTTACTGTGTTGTTGAGTTTCTAATTCCTTTTATTCCTACAGTATCATATCCTAACAATTATGCGAAAAATTTATTAAACTAGAAATATTTAATTTGATTTAGTAAAATAATGTTACCAGTTGGCTACGCATCAATACAGAAGCCTGGCTGTGTTTCCTAGAACACGAATTCTATAAGATTTTCTGAATAGTGTCTCCTTTCTGAAGAAATTATTTTAATCCATAATGATGACGTCAGAATACCAATATTCATCATTTAATTTCTTAAGGTCAGAAGCATTTTCATAAAATTATATTTCATTTTTAGTTATATACGGATGCATTTCAGTGTGTACTGCATGTACAACCCCTGAACACGATCTCAAATTTTAAAATTAAATATCTTTGCCAACTTTTATCGAACAAATCTCAAACAATACGTTTATTTTTCAGAAGAAAAACGAATTTTTATTGAATGTAACTATAGGAAGGGTGTATCGAAGGGCCGTACTAACTTTCTAAATTTTTACAAGCTTATTTTTTGTTTAAATACTTCGAAACCTGGAAGCGTAATTTAAAGCACTTTCTTTATCGGGTGGCACTTCATTTACAATACTTTCGACTAGTAAAATTTTATAAAAGTATTTAATGTTTCTATTTAGGCATCTTATGATTTAAATGCATTTTTATAGAACTCAGTCAGATTAAAAATTTTAAAAAATATTCTTATTAACTTCAGTCGCTTTGTCCTGAGTCTGTTGATTAAAACTGAAAGATAAATATTTTCCATTTTGCTTTCTTACAAATCAATTCATGAAACATTTCTTCTATTAGACGTAAGTATAAACAGCAATCTTCGTCGACACAGTATAGAAACTCGGATGATGAAACCTGGAAATACAAGGCCGTTGATGAAATCTCCGACTCAAACGAAGAACTGAGGGGTGATGAAAGTCCAAACTGACCAGAGTCGCCGTAGATCCTGTCAAGAACCACGTGTAAATTGATGAGAACTCACAAAACAGCAAGGATGCTGCTTTCCCCTCGACATCAGCTGAAACAACAAACACCGATGACGGAACTCGAGGAAACTTCATTTGTCCAACAGAAATAGCCAGGAGCTCTACCATTACAACCATTGATCAGCGCTTCACCTGGGAGCTCCGACGAGGAAGTCGCGCTTCGCAATATTCATTCCTCCACCGAAACTGGCGAGATAATGAATGAGCTATCTGAGCTGAATCTCACTATAAAAAAGTGCTTTCACACAACAGTGTGGAACAACTGGTTAAATGTCGCAACGGTCAAAAAATACCGATGCCATTCTTCTTAGTGACTCTAGATAAAAGTGACCTTTCCCGAGCTATCTTCAACTTGACACATCTACTTAAACTAAAATTACGGTTGAAGCCTACGACTGCTGCAGAGGGCCATTGTAGAATTTTAAGTGTCAAGGTATCTATCATTCACAATCTCACTGCAATCATGATGCGCGCTACTTCAAATGTGGTAAAGAATATTATTCTCATAAATGTGCGAAGCTAAAGGACATCCTCCTAATGTGTGCTAACTCTTCCAGAGTCCGAAGAAACCTACAAGGAAAGATTCACAATTAACAAATCTCATGTTGTTAATCTCGCCTCTACCAACCCAGTCAAGCGTGTACATGACAACCTCTCCGATGCTACGAAACTGCTTAAAGAACTGTAAATACTTGACCCTTTCATAAAAAAATGAAATATTTCCTAGCTAGTGTATATCATAATCTATAAGCAGTGTGAAGCAATGCCTGCAAAAGTCACCTATGGTCACAGCCAATCATAGTCAAGCACATTAAAATCGTTCATCCAGTCAGAATCATGACCCGAAATGCGATCAGCCTTATCAACAAAATTGATGAACTAAATAATTTCATGACTGACTGTAATATCGAGTTTTCCCTTATCACAGAAACTTGCATGAATTGCATAGGATTGGATAAATGCCTTAATATTTGTAAAACTTCGATTTTTATTCATACACTATAATGATATATTTTTTGTAATTTCACCGGTTAATCTTAAGTCATAGATAAAGTGGTACAGCGACGCGAGTTTGACATCCCTTTTCTAGGGTTGCATTGTGTAAATTTACTGCTGGCTACTCCACCAGATGCACTCTATTCTATTGGGCTTACTTTATAAGTATTACATGGAAATATTTCTTATTTAAGCCTACAACCTAATATTATAGCACAAACATCAATGATTTTAAAACATTTATATTTTTAAAATATATTTATTTTTTAAAGTGGTGTAAAACACTCATATCATCAACTTTCATCAACCTGATTCTAAAATTCTCCGGTCATTAATTGTAGTTCATTGTAATCGTTATATCTCAACAAGCAATTCAGAGTAAAGGTAAGCATTTTCTTCACAAGCAATGTTTCTCAATTTTGCATTAAGCCTAACAAACTAACTTATGTTTTACAAGCTACTGGTCGAAAGCCAAGAAGACTTTTAAATTTTCACCGAAAATACGATATTTATTTTCGAAAGAATATTTAATTTTTAACATATATATGATTTTTACTAATCTAATGAACAATATCTGATGGTTAACATAAGGTTAATATAATTAATTCTTACATTAATTAGTAAATTATTGCAATTATTGCAACTTCGGTTGAGACATATAGTGTTAGATGTAGAAAAAAAGTACATCATGATAAAAATAGTTCATGATTATTTGAGAAACACTAAAATGATTTTTACAGAGTAGTTAATATGAAAAATGTACTTTTTATAGTTCTTATATTAAAATATTAAGTTTTTATTCACGTTATAGATTAATAAATTAAAAATGCAATAAAAATAAAATACAAACATTTGTGGAATGTTTATCACGTTATGGACAGTATTTTCTAAACTGCAAAATATGAATATTATATTAGTCAAAATTAAGTTTATACCTTTTTCAGACGCTTTGCAATCAAATGTCAGTCAAAATAGGTATAACGTCACGAAGATATTTAATGCATTGCAGATATTGCTTCAAACATCTATTACTGCTCTGCGAGAAATTTACTTATAATTTTTCCAGATTTCATAAATAAATTCACTAAGAAACGTTTTAGCTTAGTATAATCAAGTTAATCATCATAGGTAACAAAAGTCACTTTCTTTTTCAGATCAAGGATTTGGTACAGATAAATCAACTGAAGGTTCAACAAAGTAACATTATAGACAGGCACTTTAGAAAATTTGAGGAAAGACTACCATATTGATTCTAGGTTAACTCCGTTTTGACTGTTAGCAATATCAACAGCACATAGTTGAATTATAAGTAATTGAATTTCGATTGATCATCTACTTTCCAATCCATTTTTACAATAAAAGTCACATTTGATCTGAAAGATAAATAACACTTAAGTCTTAACTTATCTGAAAAGATAAATTTATTTTTCTATACTATTTAACTTCATTGAAGCCTCACAGGAATTTTATATTAAAAGTAAAAATATTGCTTATTAGATATATATTGTAAGCACTGTTACTGAGTGTTTCGTAGAAAGGTGTATAAGTTGCTAACCGCTACACATGTATTTCATGTAAGTAATATAAAGTCGGGGAATTGAAATAATTCATTAACTCAGATGAAATACTCGCTTTTATGTAATAAGCCCAACGCTACTTTTAAAAACATATTTCAATGCCCCTTTCTCCAGTTTGATTACAAACGTGTACACGTGCTTTTGTTCATTTTACGATAAAATTATAATATCTAAAACACTAAAATATTCATCATTAACATGACAAAAACGTCTGCATATACATCAAATGAAATTTTTTCTAGGTTTATAGAAGTTTCATTTTGCTTTATGTCACAACAATCAAATATCATTTAATGCATTATACTTCTAAATTTTGAGTGAAGGCATAGAATCCTCAATATGAGATAGAGCAGAACGGTAAAAAGGTCTTTCTGAGAATCGGAATAAAAATGCAGATGAATGAAATATTTATCTGTATCTATCTAATTATGAAAATAAATGTATCTCTAGAAATAAATTGATAAAAGTTTCCAACAGACAGAATTTTAAAACATAAATTCATTAAAATTTTAACTATAAGTAGAGGCAAGGCACTTAAATTCAAGCAAATTTCGAGATTAGATTGAAGAGGGTTTTATAAAAATGTGTTATTCACGTGATCGAGCCCTTCAAAATTGTATGTAGTTCCATCCAATGTAAAACTGAAATTGAATTATTTCAAAATGTAATTACCTATTACTGAATTATAACTGTCACATATAACGGGAAAATATATTAAAGTCTTCAATGTACCCTTTTCAGCATTTTTTTTTATGAAGAGAATGTAGAGAGAAATTTTTATTTCTCTTGTCCAGTTAAATACAAAGATTACAGTCATAAGAGCTTTATCTAACTCCTTGAATATAGTGGCCACATGAGAAATTTTTATTTTATTTACACGAAGACATTCTTCGCTTTAGGCAGATACAATTGCTGTAATTAATTAAGTAAACGAACTTCTTATCCATATTCACCTGTATAGTAGTAGTAGCTTACGCTGACACCAAAATACAAACTATAAACATTCACTCTTCAGTTTGTGGTACTGCTTTATAGAAATCTCGTCTATAAAAATTCTAGCTAAAGAACTGAATTCTATAGAAAGCTCTTCCAGACTGGAATTTTATAAAATAATGTTTCTATAAAATAATTGTTTGAAGCAAAGTTTTAGTTTTTGATACAGGAAGTTTCTGATGCAGAGAAGGGCAAAAATGCACGCTCCATTCACAAGTTTTGAAACACTCTTAATGGGAATTTTTTTTCCTTCTAAATTTATATAACATTTTGTGCATTTTTTATACAATATTTCTTCCATAATACAGAAATCGAATCTTGTGAAAGATTAATTATTTATTAAAATCATAATATTATTTATTAGGGAAAAAATATAACGAAAGTTTTTATGCCCGCTCCATGGCACGGATCATTTCAAAATTTAGGTTTAAAAATTCTATTCAAATATGAAAACTGAAATCACTCTATTTAATCACAGAAGAAAATTTTGTTGATTTTACAATACTCTTAAGCATTCAAAAATTTCTGTAGGATCTTTTGTAAAAAAATAAAACAAGGGAATTTTAGAAAAGTTTACATAAATTTTGTCTTAGAGAATTCTAAACAGAAATCAGTTTTCTACAAATTGGATCTGACGTTTTCAGTAGAATTCCATTATGTGAATCTGCAAACATTATTCTACAAGAGAAGAGAAAAACTTAGATAAGCGGCACTTAACGCAATTTTTTCCGCCATCTTGAATTGCGAAAAATCGCCATATCCTCGGGAGGAATTTTTTGACGCCAAAAGGGAACTTGCTTTAGAAAGCGCTTTCCAAGAATTCCCTCTTCAGGCTAATATCGGGTAAAAAGCTCTGCTGGACAAAAATCGCGTAAGGCAAAGTGTAGCGTTTGCGTTGAGAAAGTAAACCATACACGTAGTTACACCACGGTAACCATACACGGTTATCTGACTATTCTCAAGAGAAGGCCCTTAGAAACTATAAAAATTTTTATAGAATCTCTACGGAATATCTCCACAATTCTATACATTACTATAAAAGTATATCTAAATTTCTACAGAACTCCGATCTAGTTTATAGGAAATTGAGCCATAATTCTAGAGGATTCTAAAGAAATGTAACAACGGATTTTGTCTCTTAATAGGAATTCTGTAAGATATTTTCGTGAGGGCAAACAAATATTTCCTATTTATTCCACAGATTCGCCACTAATAGCTAACATTTCATTATTAAAATCAGTGTTCAACAGTTGCATACTTAAATGAATGCCTGATTTACGGAAATAAAGATGTACTGACATGTTGAAGAGACTCAATACACTGTTCATAATTCTAGTGCGTCATGACAAATATCAATCTTAAAATTTGTATATACCGTAATGAATCTTTTAATTAAACTAATGATTTTAGTAGTATAGTTATAGAAATCTGTAAATATTTAGAATCCTATTAATTCGGTATTAAAACCAATCTTAAACCCATGATAGGATTTTAAAATATTCAAAATTCTGATATTTTCTTATCGAAAACTAATTTACCATTTCATTCCGAAGATTATAATTTTCGATTGATCATGTAAGTGGTTTCAACTACATAAATTTTAATAAATATTCAATAAAAGTGACAAAAATCATAATCCATGTTAAACGCACGCATCAAAACTATTCTATTACTAAAAAATGTAAAGTATTCCATTCTTTATATGTGAACTCCCCCAATTCCTGTTAACATGTCAGAAATTAGCAGTTTTAAGAGCAATAATTTCAAGAACATCATTAAATAATCTTTACTACTAAAAATTATTATTAATTATTTATCATAATGTAAAAATTAGAAAAAAGTCCAAATAAGTAACCGCAATTTTGCGCAAGTTTACCACGTGGTCAAAGTACTCTTAAAATAAAGACAAAATTATTTCATATAGTTGCTTTTATTACAGGGTAACACGCTCGAAAAAATTCCAGTTTAAAATCATAATTCGCTCAAAAATGCATATTAAATACATACAAAGTTCTCATTTTAAAAAGCAATATTCATAATAATTAATTAAAAAACCAAAGGTTTAAAAATCAAAGTTTTGCTTATATTGAACTATTTAACATTTCAATTATCATAATTCTTTAAATGTAAACTCGCTAAAATCAATGTTAACTCAAAAATTTCGATCTTACAATGAAAGGTAGACATACCTTGAATATTCTGCGAGACAAGCACAATAAATCGTTAAAATTATTAAAAGAAACTGCGTCATATGTAACTCTGTATGAAACACAGAAGCTCACAAATCACTTACAGTTGACAAAAAATTAAAATCACAATTTCTTCTTGCGCACGGCCCTGCATCTTTAGACATTTCGTGAAGACCACTTAATGTGTCCAGTTCATGAAATAGAACAATCACAAATTCAAGACTATTAACAATCCAAGAAGTTAGCGGCCATCATCAATTCCAAGGCTATTTCGACTTCAATCGGAAACACTGGTATTTCAGTCGAACTATTTGTATAATGGATCTTGTACATGAAGTACTGGCACACTTTCTGCAGCACGTAGGATGGCATTTCTTTGAAGTGGATTTCGTTGGCTTCATTTTCGACAAATTCTCCAGGACCGCTCAACATGGCTCGGATGGTGTTTGAAACAAGAGCGTATTTTTTCTTAATAATGAACTCGTGACCATCCGAAGAAATGAGTTTAACGTATTCGGCATTTGGCCCTTCGCAGCCTCCATACGTTGGTTTATTTTCCTCGGCAACCATCTTAACGTTAATTCACACTATGGCTAAAGTTCACACAGGCTTCAAATCGGAGACAACCTTTAGGTTTGTAAGCAGAAATGCAAATGAACTAACAAGCCAGAGTCAACCACAAAGAAACTTCAGAGAACAATACCATCTCCTTTGCCATTCGTCACCTGTGTTCTGACGTCACCACAAAGGTCACAAAAAACCACAAAGGACTGGCGAGATTCAGTAGAGTTCTTTGTTCATTAGTCTCCTAATACCTACTTGGCCTCTACTGACCCCTTTCTTAAAAACATTTCACGCATTATTCCACTGTAGGACAAACAAATTGATATACTTCCCTTATCACTCAGTACTATCGGAACAGATAGGAAACAGTGGCATAGCTACAGCTTTTGCCGCCCGAGGCGGTGCCTTAATTTACAGTCCCTGAATTTGCCTCTTTCTTAATATGCAAACAAGTCGAAATGACATACAGAGAATTAAATTAAAATTTTACGTCTATTTTTGAAGACAAACGTCTTTCAGCATTTCAAAATTATATTATTTTGTTTGCATTTTGTCCGCAAAACAATCAATGACATTTGTAGAGGTAGGTCTGCTTGATTGCTGCAACTGCCGCTGCGTAGACGGTAGAGAAAGATTTCTTTAAATGCAATATAAGTATTTGTATTTCTCCAATATTTCTTTAATTATTTCAATCGTTGATAAATCTTTAATACTATCAATGAACTTTCCCGGTATTTTAATGAGAAAGAAAAGTCATTAATAGTTTATTATCTGGAATCATTCACGAACATTACTCGAAAGCTCATTTACGAACTGCTCATGTTCATAATGTGTCTGGAAATACGTTTCAGAAAGCGACTGGTAAATACCTTCTTCTGTTATTGATGCTGCAACTCGTTTTTTCGTCAGTATCCAGTCAAACGCTGAATTGCTTTACAATTCATGCGAGTTGGAAACATTTTTAGTTATTCGACTTCCTTTATTTCATCATTTATTAACAGGTTGGAATGTTTAAAACAGTTCTTTATTATCTTTGCTGAAACGCGGTTCCAAGAATTAAATGTTGCCTGAATCAAAATCAAGAATCTCGGGACTTAATTCCTTATTCGGCGACATGTCTCCTGTCATTTGACAATTTCTATAATATATTTCGACCTCATTCAACGATTTTGATCCAACGGCGGCCGAGCGGTGGTAAAGCCGCGGAACACTGGTAATTCGACCTAGGTTCCATTCTAAGTGAACAAGAAAAAATTTGCCGCCTCTGTTTCGACGCCGTTTCGTCTTCATGCCATTTCGACGTCGAGCCGTTAAAATAATTTGAATAATATGTAAAATGTTTTTGTACACAATTTTATACGAATATATATCGTTATGCACGACATAAAAGTTAACTTATATCTGTCTCTATATTTACTAATTTTAAGTGAGTAATGTGCTAACAAGATTCCAGATTTATTCCGTTTTCAATTAAGATCTCATAAAATTGTGAATTTCCTACTTGCATGAGCGATTTCTTTGAAAGAGTTGATTAAAATTTCTAAAAATTTTGTCAAATCGTTTAAATATTGCATTAGCATAATTTTAGAAACGATAATATAACTTCTGTTAATATCAAAGGTTTGGCCATAATTATGAAATATGATAAATTTGTTCTATTTGATACTGATATAATTTTCTAATTAATTTGTAGAGGCATTAGGATTTTTTGGAGTACATGAAAAATGAGCAATGCCGTCGCCGGGACTCAAACCTGGACTTCTGGAATACGCCCCGGATATGCTACACTTACAGCACGAAGGCATGCAAAAAGGAGGGAGAAAATACCTAAATATCGTACGGCCATACCATGCTGAAAGTACCGGTTCTTGTCCGATCTAAATGCCTTATATTTTAAGAGGTTTGGTCTTGAAGAAAATGAAAACCGTCAATTTTGTAAAGTGAAAGGCAATAATTGCCACTTTCTTGAATCTTGTTGTTAAACTGGTGTCTCTGAACATAGGTCAGAGACACCAGTTTGATGTAAATAGTTTCATATAAAGTTTAAACAAGTAGCTGAAATTATGATGAGAATAAATCACAATATTGTAGCAATAGCGATTTTCATTTGATTGGATAATTTGATGGAACATGACTGGCTCACTGTTGTCTGTTGTTAGACGGGTTGGCCCCTGTTATGGCCTGATGCCTGAACTTGTTTCGGCCCGAGAAGACGGAAGTTTCACCCCTTGCAACAACAACCAAAATACAAAATGCTTTGTTCAGCTAAGTAATTAACACTTTGACGCACCGTGATCGCGCTCTGAAACCACCAATTTTCGAATATGTTTCTCCTCCTCTTTCCGAAATGTTTCAGTGAAAACCAATTATTACGATTGATTACTGATCTTTTACCTCTAAATAACACAAAATGACTGCAGAATCACACATTTTTTAGGTCTTAGTACTTCAAATCGGATGCTTTTTAAAATTCGTTTTCAAGAGACAAAATAACTTCCTTTTATTAATATAAACAACTTTAAATTTCAAAAGTTATTCACCGCACATCATTATTTCTATTATAAACGACAAAAAAATAGCAATAGTTAAACTGCATGTATAAAAAAAACTTATATATATTTATAGCATTTTCTTTGTGGTTTCAGAGCGCGACCACTGAGCCACAACAGCATTGTGTCGCAATGCTTACAATCCTCTAGAGGCGCAGTGGTCGCGCCTTGAAACCACTGCTGTTCACAATGGTATTTGCTGCTTTTCAAATAGGAATGTGCGTTTTTACCCGGATATAGATAAGAGGCTTTGAAACCCCAGAGTTATTTTATTATTAAACAATACATACACCTGCCTAGTGAAAAGGTCTTTTATTTCCAAAGAATTTTCTTTGAGCTCAACACGCTTGCTTCGTATGCTAGTAATGCGATTTCGTAAATGTTTTGTATGGTTTAAATATAATGTAAATATACTTTGCTATAATTAGAAATAGAAATCTTGTAAAAGTTTTATTTAAATTTAAAATATTTTATAAATATTTTGGAGAAAATACGAATAGAAAACAAAATATCCGTATCAAAGCCAAAAAGATAAAGCCATTAACATAAAAAACCGCAAATTTCATCTGCCAGACAAAACCAGACTAAATAATGCTAGACATATTCCAGTAAAATGCAATTCCCGGCGGTACATTTTGTATTGTAAGGGAGAAACCACATAGAACAAGATACATGTGCGAAATTTACAATGTGGGTCTAATGCTTGTACCAAAAAAACAAAACATGCTTTCACAAAAAAATTTTTTCTTTGACTTTAAAAAAAAAACAGTATTTTTTTTTAATACTTACTTTACTGAGTTTTTTATCCATTTATCCAGACGTCCTTATTATGCAGGTTTTTATGATTTCACTGCTATAGAAAATTTTCATACATATTTATTTTTTCACTTTTTCTGGCGATTTACTTTGTAAAATAATGTGAAAATTTATATATAATGCAATTCTTAAATGCATTTTTTCTAAATTCGCAAATTTCGTCATTTATTGGAATTTCGCTTGAAAAAGGTAAGTTTTTTCCGCGCTGGTTTCAGAGTGCGACTACCACCCATATATCAATGGGCAAGAGTAGATTTTTTCTAATTCATTTTGTAACGAAGTATCGATAACTGCTTGTAATTTGATTTCACAAGCTTTAGCATTTACCAGATAATAATGCCAGACGTACTTAGGATTATTAGACATCAACAGTTTTAAAACATAGCTACCTTGAAATCAAATTAGCTACCATCTTGTGGAAGATCTCACTATTACCCAAGAAGTTCATTCATTAGCTGGGCCTTTGTGTCTTCTTAATGTTTGTAATATTCAGGTTATAAGATACTTCTCCCGCCTTCTTCGTATGCCTTTGTGGTGTAGTGGTTAGCACGCTCGACATGTATTCCAGAGCTCTGTGGCTCGAGTCCCGGCGAGGGCATTGCTCATTTTCTACCTTTCCTGCTTCAAAAAATTCCTAATGTCTCTACACTGGCGCCCGTACTAAAAAGGTGGGAGTTCTCTGAACCCCAGTCGCCCTTTAAAAGGGGGAGTATATAAGGTATTTCTCCTGCCTTCTTAGGATGCCGAGAATTATTGTAGATTGAGAAACTCTCTTGTTTTTTCTCTTTTTAAACACTGAACTCTGAATCAATGATGCTCATCTGAACTTCTAAAACACGGTGAAAATAATTTATGTAATGCTTACATATTTTAATAATAGGCTTTTTATATCGTCATTCCTTTAAGAGACGACGAAATCAGTTTGAATTTTTAGACAGAAAGAGTAATATAATAACTAGTTTAACACATCTCTCAAATTATTTACACTTCGGTGAAATGAAGAAAATGTCTCCATTAGAAAAATGACAAACACATTACAATAATAAATAAACAAAATGAATTTCAGCCAAATCCTGTCTAACGTTCAGACCTTGTTTTGAATCCTGAATTATGTGTCTCGAATAATATTTTTGATGCGTTAATGTTCATCTTAATTTGTCGAATGTACGAAGAGAGTTTTAACTGTTCTCATATTCGAAAACATTACTTGTAAACGTAAATTGGTTAGATGAGAATGTCCACACCACACAGATTTTTTTCTCACAGCCCTTCTTTTTTCTTCGACTTTCGAATAACATTAACCAAGATGCTGATGTTTCTGCTAGCACTGGAAATAATACCTAAAATAACAATAAATTATCACTAAAGTAGGTAATTCACGCCTTAAACCTCGTTCCTCTCATCATACATTAAACCTAGCATTAAAACAGTTCGCAGAATCCAAATCATAATATTAGATCATAATAATAAAGCTTATAACATCCTATTAATTGTATAGTTGGAATCTTAAAAATTACCTTTTTTAACTATATAAAAATAACATCTTAAACAAAACTTAAGATTCCACTTTAAATTGCTTTACAAATAAAACTTTGCCACAAACAGTTTCAAAGAAAAGCATAATTAAATTAACCATTTCGATGTTTTCCATCGTTTTCAGGTACTGAGTTATTATTTCTGAGGGTTAAGTGCTTGTATAATCTTTTATTGAATAAACATGCAAGCAAATCAAAAGGCCTAACTGGAAACTTGAAACCTTTTGTAAAACTCCAAGCAATAATATTTTTTACAAGTGAAACTATGTGGAGCATATCCGGATATCCTAATCATCTGGATATTTTCATCAATTTTTATCCCAAAAAATAAATATGAAGAATATGTAGGGAATATAAAAAAGTACGGCAACATTTAACTTTTTGTAAACGTGAACATTGATCTGCATCTATGGCGCACAATGTTTTTTCTTTTTGCATCTTTTAACGTAAGGTAAACGCAAAAGACCTGTATGTTAGTGGCTTTGGAAAGTCTATTTTGTACGAAGCATATGATATCTAGAGAACTATTGAAGAATGTGTTGAAAGCGAATGTTATTACTTTATCAGCAACATGAAATCGAAAATTTATGGAAATACCATCTGTTTATTCAAAACTAAGGCAATAAAATACTTATTTACTTAAGAATAAAAATAAATTTAGCTGAGAAAATTGTAGAAAGATGAGGTATGAGAAGGATATTATATTTAACCTCAGCAGCGATTAAATGACTATAAAATATATTTTTAAGGTTATATTTATCAGAATTATTGCTATTCAGTTCCCCCTCGTATATAGTACGTATAGAGCAAACTGCAAAAATATACTTTTCATATAAAAATTTCCATTCTGAGCTAAGCATTTAACTGTCTTACCATTTTCTGTTCTGGATCTCACTTACGAGATTTAACCGACGCAAGAGCAAATGTTATTCTCAAAACAAAGATTGAATTATTGATTTGTCATATATTCATTTTCTGGATTTTAGATTTGCAGTACTGCAATGTTGTCCCACTGCACCTAAAATTTGAAATGTCTGTTTAAAAATTAAACGTAGTATCATGCATTTAAGTGGGATGTATTTGGTATACTTTATGTCACATTTAACGAAATATCTTCCGTATTATTTTGATTCTTGTTCGTTCTAAAGTCATTGCGCATTTAATACTTAAACAGAAATCTTGAGAAACGATTCAATTCCTCTGCCATTAGGTCCCAAGAGCTTTCTAAGCGGTTCATTAAAGCGTTGAGGAAAAAGAAGAGACTAAGAAATTATTTAAAAGGCATTTCTTACTTTACTTGAAGTTTATTTCCTTGTTATCAGCTTGATTTTCGAATTTGTGTTTCCTTTCTTTTTGTCTTTCACAGCAGAATTCTTGCGCTATTTTTCTGAAGGTAAAATTTCGTGATTCTTATATGATTCTAGGAAAGCATTTACGAAATTTTCTGATAGAATTCCCTCTCGTTAGAATCCCATGTCTGATTTGAAATGTCTTGTCATTAAACATTTAATTTAATATATGCCTTTTTATTTTTAAAATATTTAAGATTACATTTGTTTTTAACCGTGCGGGCCCGTTACGAAAAGCAAAATCTAGTCGAGGAAGTAGGATTTGATTACATAGTAGTAGAGTCGTTTAGTGTTTACGAATTAAGTGACAAACATATATATATATATATATATATATATTCATATATAGTAAGCCAATGTGTCGAACTCGCGCCCCCCCCCGAAGAAATTTTATTATGTATTTGTTACAAATACGGTGCTTATAGTGTTACAGACATAAAGACATGGAATGATCTTACGTGCACGATTATTATTGAAGAAGACAAAGTAGAATGAATAGTTGGGACTTTGTGTTTGCATGTGTATACGTCAAGCCATGTGACTGGGATAATGTGGGAGAATTTCCCACGTTGGTGCACTCGGTAAATTTAGTTTGCTAGTTGATAGTTGATGGTGCTTTAGTATCCTGAAAATTCCTGTTTTCCGTTTAAGGTTAAAAGTATGATTTTAGTTTTTAATTCGACATACTGGAATTACATGAAATAAATGCCAATCTAATATTTAATATTTAGTTGCCATTGCAATGTTTCAATGTTTCAATTCTGTTGTCAATATTTGAATTGCAAAGTATAATCAATAGAAATTTCTTGCATCTTTGGACTTCAAATCGAAAATACATATAAATTTGAATTTTTCATTTGTGCTCTTATCATAATTGTTTATATATATTTTGATAAATACTCAGTAATTGAAATTTAATATTTACTATTATTACTTACTTTGTTTTATTAAAAATGTTTTTAAATTTTGTTAAAAAAATTTTCTAACCTGTCAGCTGCTTTCAGAATGATCATTCGGCTCACTTGCAATTTGAGTTTGAGTCCACTGTAGCAAGTAATCAAAGCCATCTGTTGCACAACAAATAAGCTTAGGTTGCATACGATACTTTTTGAATATCGCCATTGCTTATAATCACTTACAGTTTTGTTCTTTACTTTATGCACTATCCGGTATCAGAAAGGGAAGCAAACAGTAAAAAAAAAAAATAAAGATAATGGCTTATACAGATCAATTATCAGTGCACTCTGCTGCCTAAAAAATTTGAATGATTTCATTTCTAATCCAAGGTCAAATCTTTAGTGTGATTCAGGTTATATCAAGAAGCTCTAGTAATGTAACTGATTTCTTTCGGTTACATTACCAGGGAAGGGTTTATAAACTCGACATATTTATTACTAAGCGTAAAGCACCATGTGACACCTTCACCTCATTATCCATTGTATATCCATTATATATATATATATATACATGTGCATTCTTATTATAATTTTATAAACTTTTCTTGCTTGATATGTAAAGTTTAAACAGTTGCGTACATTACATCTTACTTTCTTCACTTTTGTCAAAACAAATGTTTCCGGCTTTATTATATTCGTATGCTAAGTTATATTAGAGTATAGTAATAGTAGCGTTTCTGTAATGTCCTTTCTTTCCTTTCAATATTCCTCACTTTACATAGTCAAGTCCGAAAGGCATTACACTAAACTCTCGCTTTTTGGCCCAAAGGGACGTGAGCCCAGAAAGATGGTTATTCTAAAAATGGCATTTTGCATCAAATCATTATAAACAGCTGAATCCCTTTCCTAATTGTTGCCACCAAATATTATCGCCCTGTATTATATTTAAAGAAATTTGTGAAAAAACAACCACTCCTAGAACCATCAACTTTTGAATAACGTAATCCTCCACCCGAATTTGGGCACTTGGAAGACCGAATCTTGAATTTCGAATTTGTTTCGCTATCAATTTGGTATTTTTTAACGAACTTTTGAAAGGCTGCTGATCTAAGCGATTTTGATAGAGGACAGATTGTAATGGCCCAAAGATTCGGAACGAATATCTCCGAAACTGCACGACTGGTAGGTTGTTCACTATCTGCCTTTGTTAGTATTTAGGCAAAACCGATAAATGACAGTGAAACCAACAGTACACGCCAAGTGTTGAATGTCCACGCATCATCAAAGAAATAAACGCCAGCATCAAATTAAAAAGTCAGAGTCTGTCCCGCTTGGTACAGCAAAATCAGCGACAGGCGTTGGCTCAGATGTCAGCCCAATACAATGCAGGTCCAGGTGCAAGTGTTTCGGGACACGCAATGTACACTGTTTCAATGTACACTGTTTGATATGGGACTGGGCAGCAGGCATCCCGCTTTTGCACCTCTGTTGACCAATCGTCATTGTCAACTACGCCTACAGAGGCACAAAAGCTCATAAATGGAAACTCACAAATTTACAAAATATGAAATAAATAATAAAAGAAATTCCAAATTTGGGTTTGCAGATGCCCATATTTGGGTGGAGTCGTACGTTATACCAAATTTGATGACCGTTGTTTTATCACAACGCGAGAAACATACGTACATTTCTGCATATCCTTCATTATTTAATTTCCTTAAATACAACACAGGGTGATAATATTTGGTGGTAACAATTTGAAAAAATTATTCAGACTTTTAACGCTTTCGAAGCAGAATTCCAAAATGAAATTAGCAGCTCTTCTGGGCTAACGCTCTTTGGGCTAACAAATAAATAATAACTAATAAAAAGCATAACAGAAACGTGGTAATAATGTAAACATAAACCATAATAAAAAGTAGTAATAATACGTAAATAACATAACTATTTTTAACCAATGCACTTAATCCATTACAACCGTTTTAGAATTCTGAAAATTTTATTCAGCAAATCGACTGAAGCAAATGTTGTTTTGAAGACATTATGAAAGGTTTGTCCTGGTAGTATAACTATATTTTTCAAGCTGCCATATTCGGTTACCATGAATAACATTATATTTTAGTTACAAAATTCGTAGGAGAACAGAAGTGCTTTTAAATAATTCTCTTCTTGGAAAGGTGAAACTTAGACAAATATATAGTAAAAGAAATTAAAAATATATGTATTATTTTATATAAATTTATGTAAAATTTTGCATATCTAGTCTAGGAATTATGTTTCACTTCAAAAATAAAGCGAAAAACATTCGGAGATTTAAAAATAAGTAAATATTTATTACTATGATTTCGTATGTTCTTAAAAGATTCTGCCTTTCAAAAGGTAATTAACGGTTTTGAATAAAGTTTAAAACAAGAAAAGGACAATACGTTCGATTCCACATGCATTGTAATGAACAAAATGTGTTTACATAAGTTGTTGAGCAATTTATAAATTCTTTTTTAAACTTTGTTAACTTTTTCTACCATGTAAATATGATTTCAGTTATTTTTCTCCTTACACAAGTATTGCATTTTCCATGACACGTCACTCAGTTTGAAATGACGTTAAATTCCAATTTAGAAATTTTAATTGTTTCAACAGCTTTTTTGCCCTTGTGCGCTGGTTATGTATTAAATAAAGTAGAGTTATTCAACATTTAATTAAAGGAAAATGTTATTATTTTATTTTCCATTATTTCTCGTACACAAAATAAATAAATGACATAAGATTTATAAACATTGTAAAATATTAAGACATATGTGAAAATTGTTACACCGTAATATATTCCAAAATTCCTATAAGGAATGATATATTTGCGCTTACTGTCATTTTGCATAGTCTCACAAAATGCGCCACGAAATTTCTAAATTGAATATACATTTACAAACTTATTTTCTTTTCATTCAGCATTTTCTATAACGACAATGGTGGAATCTAGGCAAAGGAATAAATTGCTTCCCCTTTGATTCATCAAAGACGAGGTCATGTCGAGCACTCTATATAATAGACTAAACACAGACTTTAAATTAATAGGTGGGCAAATAAAAATAATGGCTTAAATTTCAAATCAGTCTGTTCTGAGATCATGCATTTTCGGTGCAATGTGTTTTCATTTGTAAAAGGTTTAGAATCATAGGGTTAAATTCTAATTCGGCGAGAAGATCTGACAGTGTAAGTTTATCGAATGGAATTTTATAAAGCATTGATTTCAATTTAATTTTACTCCTAACTATAAAATAAATATATAAAATATCAAGTAAAACAAATATCAAGTAAGAAGAATAGTTTGGTATATATTCAAATTTAATTTTTATTGCGATTGGTAACAACATATACTCTTATTTAGATTTAGATTAATTTTTAACTCGTTTCATAAATTAAACATTAAACGTACAGAAAAGTTTGATAAATACCAAAACTTGAATAAAAGTAGGTTTTTTTATTCATAGACTAAAATTAAATATATTTGACAGCTACATAAGATCCTGACCGCAATTTTCCCTAAATAAGAATCCTGACTTGAAGAGTCATAAAAAGGTGATTTATTACCATTTTACCGCCATCAGTGTTGCTTGAGTGCAGATGATTATTTTACAGTAAAAAGAAGAATTTGTTACTTTTAGTTGTAAGGAAAACAAAATCTCGTATTTTTTTCCTTAAATTAAAAAAAAATAATAATAATTACTAGAAAATATCCAATATCCAATGTGTATTAAAAAAAAAAAGCAATCTTTCAGATTTTGCATTACGTCCAAAGCGACATTTTTTAACGTTTTTTAACGTAAATGTTTAACATTTTGTTAAATATCGTGTTCTTTGCACTTAAACCATAAAATTCAAAATTCAGTTCACTAACAATATCGCAAAATAATTTTATGATGAGAATACCTTTAGAATTTTCGACACTCAGTCTCGCTGGCTAGAGAAGGAATTTTTTTTTCGTACTATGTGTCTCCATTGCTTGTTTTGAAATCGTTGAGTTTGTTAATCAAAAACTCGTTAAAGTTTTACAAAATATTGAATAGATAATAAAAAAAATAATAATGAAAATTCTCAAAGGTTTCAGAATTTAAATTACGTCCGAAGTGACTTTTTTTAATGTTTTGGGTGTTACCTTTATTTATTAAATATCATGTTCTACGTACTCAAAACATAAAATTCAGTTCAACAGCAATATCACAAAATAATTTTTAAATAAGCATATCTTTAGAATTTCCGATACAGAGTTTGGTGTACTGAATATAATTTTTTTTTCTCCCGTACAGTGTTGCCATTCCTCGTTTTGAAATCGTCGACTTTGTTAATCAAAAATTCGTTGAAATGTTACGAAATATGAAATCGATAATAAAACAAATTTCAAATTCCAAATTAGGGCTTTCACATGCCCATATTCTATGGAAGATTACGCTATTCAAATTTTGATATCTCCGTTCTTTTAACACAGTGTTCATATTACATTCATGCGGATTCTTCATAATTTAATTTCTTTAAATACAATTCAGAGCTCTAATATTTGGTGACAACAATTTGAAAAGTGATTCTCCATTTACAGTTTTCAACGCAAAATACCGAAACGAAATTAATAGTTCTTCAGGATAAATTGTCCCTTTGGACGAAAAACGAATTCCAAATTCCAAATTTGGGCTTCCAGATGCTCATATTGGAGTGGAAACGTACGTTATTCAAAATGCCATGGCTCTAGGTACCGTTGTTTTATAACAACACGATAAACTTACACACATTTATGCAGATTCTTCATTATTTAATTTCTTTAAATATAATACAGGTCTGTAATATTTAGTGGCAACAGTTTGAAGTGTGAACCGGCATTTATAGTGAACCAATGCAAAATGCCAAAATGAAATTAATAGTCGTTCAGGGCAAATGGCCCCTTTGGACTAATAATAAAAATCTGAAAAGTCTCAGATTTCACATTACGCCCAAAGAGGCATTTTTTAACGTTTTGTGGGTTACCTTTATTTATTAAATATCATGTTCTTCGCACTTAAACCACAATATTCATTTCAACAGCAATATTGCAAAATAATTTTTAAATAAGCATATATTTAGAATTTCCGATACACAGTCTCGGGCGCTGGAGATAATTTTTTTTCCCGTACAGTGTTACCATTGCCCGCTTTGAAATCGTTGAGTTTGTTAATCAAAAATTTGTTAAGGTTTACAAAATATGAAGTAGATAATAAAACAAATTCCACATTTGGCCTTTCAGACGCCAATATTCGGGTGGAAACGTGGCTCTAGGTACCGCAGTTTTATCACAACGAGAGAAACATTCATATGCTTATGCAGATTCTTCATTATTTAATTTCTTTAAATGTATAATACAGTGATCTAATATTTGGGGTAACAATTTGAAAAGCGAACAGACATTTCAACGTAAAATGCGAAAACTAAATTAATAGCCCTTCTTGGCAAATTGCCCCTTTGGAATAAAAATATTTGTTTGGTTAATTTAGAATGAAATTTAGGAAGCAGTTTATGTGCTTAGTAATAGGACATGCTTAAAATTATAATTAATTTTACTAATTCATTTTAGTTGAAACAAAAAATGATTATTTGTTTATACAAATGAAAAGTAATTATGATGTTATTTTTTTTCAAAATAAGTGTTTCTTATTTTGCCTCAAGGAAATAAAAATGTGTTATTTTAACTACCTAAATACTGATCTAAAATAAGAGAACGAAAATATGAAATTATTTTCTTGCATAACAATAAATATGTGTTTGTCTTATTGAAAAAAAAAAAAAAACCAAACTTCCTGATCGATTGTTGTTCTGAGTTTTTCATATTCACAGATGCGTATTTTGAAAAGACTGTTCTTTGCCTAGAAACACTCATCTGTAAGCATTGCTTATAATTCTCAGAAGCTGTTTTATTTTTAACACGTTGCCAGTGCCTGAAGCCAAAATAATTCTCTCAGCACATCCGTGAATTTTGCTTCTTCTTTCGGCTTAGAATAACATTCAACACTTTTGACGTCTTCCTCTCACCACGTAGACGATATAGCGGGCATTTGTTTTGAAAACCCATTAAGTTATTACAGAGACGAGAGAGAAACGAGATAATGTTGACTGTGTCGTGCGTTTCCTAACGCGCGATTAGTAACATAACATCCGGCGTTACTTCACTTAAAAATAATGAATTTCTTTTGGAATAGAGTAGGGAACGGTTGTCAGACAATTTCCTAAACCTTCCGGGCTTTACGAATACGTAAATACCCTACGGAAGACCTAGAATTCTTTGATTTGTATTCCTAACACGTTATTTTTTTTAGTTCCAATCCATGCCGGGACAAAATAAAGAAGAGGTGCCAAATTAGCTACGAAAATTTAGAAATTCATTTCAAAACAGAAATTTTGATTGTTATATTTAGCATACATCGAGAAGTATCAAAAGAAATCTGTGTTATAAAAATTCCAAATGAACTAAAAAACAAGAATTAATAACATTCAAGTTTCTCTCACCACGTAGACGATATAGCGGGCATTTGTTTTATAGTGCTGAATATTAAATAACACAACATTATATCTACCATTTCCTGACATTAAAATGTATTGTTGGAACTAATGCATTTGAAGTCAATTTACGGTTTCTTAGACTAACATAGATCTGCATAAACAAAACTAGCCCAGAAAGCACCCTGTCAATATTTGTAACCATGTACTACTTTTCTTTAATTTGAACTCGAACGTTTACTACTGTTATAACCATAAAAAAGCTTTCCAAAGTTCACTAACTGAGTATGGATAGTCACATCAGGCTAAAATTAGTTGCAGCATATCTAATGCATAAAGGCCTATTGAAGTAGCATCGGAAAACTAAGCAAAGATGTTTGCAAACGGAATGTAACGAATTATCAATCGTTGGCTTCATATTTTGTGTAATTTGCCACTGAACAAGGCGCATGATTGCCTCATTTTTCGTATAACTTGTCATTTCTGTGTAAATATGTACATTTCTGTAAACCTTGTACAGCCCAGCTTTCTACGATCATCAGAAACACCTCAATCAACTGCAACCACGTTGTAAGGGGCAAGGATTAGGTATTAATAATCAAAAGCCACCAACTCATACAGCACGATGCACATGTATTATACTGACGACTCAAAAACCGAGAAGAGAGTTAGCTGTGAACCATGTCCAAAAGACACTTAAGAATTCAATAGCGTCTTCCAGTCAGAGATATTACCCATCTTAAAAGCCACTGAGTAAACTACAACAGAAAATAATTCATATGCAGTTATCTACTTCGACAGCAAATCATCTCTTCTAATCAATCTAAATCTTCGGTAAACCTCTTCTCTCATAACAACTATTCAAAAACACATATATAAAAACAAGCATACCACCATCCATCTCACAGGGATTAAAGCACATAAGTGAGTCGAAGGAAATGAAATAGCTGACCATTTTGCTAAAACGGCTGCCGACGTATGACATTAACGTAAGGCAGTGCCACATCTCAGTGCTCTCGTTTCACCTTAAATGTATTTTTTATTATGAAGCAATAATCCTCTGGCAACAACAATGGAATAACAACGACACGGGACATAGCGCTCACTTCTTTATTCCAAGCATCCTCACTGATCCATACGTATTGTTATGTTTTCCACAACATTATCCAGCAGCTGTTCGAGTAACCTACCCATTCCTCTGTCAGTGCATGGCATTGTCAACAATCAAGACTCCTCCCTAAAGCACCTAGAACATTTTCAATGGGATTCAGATCTGAAGAACCTGATGGCCATGCGAGGCGTTGAATTTGTAAATTTATCCTTGAGCACCACGGAGCATGCGAACATGATGCATTAATGAGCCAGCAGAACGTCCTTAATGCATCGTTGGCCAGTCATAGTCCCAGCTGGAAGCACACAAAGTGACGAAAGGTGATTGATCAGGATACCAGCCCATTCCGTGACACTAGATGTAGGTATGTATATAGGTAGGTTACGGAATACGGGGACGACTGGTGTCTAAGAGAGGCAAACAGGCATGTGTCCCACGCCCTCTTCTAACTAGAGCAATAGCTTCCTGGAGCTCCACAACGCTGCACCTGGAGTTTATTGAGGTTCTCAAAGGGAAGTACATGGCCTTACAAGGGAGTTAGTAGGGTTGTATTACAAATTGAAGAGGTAAGCTGTGGTGTTACAGATGGTAAGTACTTAAAGTGAAAATGCAAAAAGATATACACATAAAAACACATAAATACACATAAACAAATAATACATAAGACACAAAGCGCAAAATGCTACAGCACATAAAACAGGTACATACATATAGTCACTTGAAGCACAAAAAGGCATACATACATATTAAAACACATGAATACAGATGGGAATGCACTGGTACATAGCGCGGCGAAAAGCACAGTACTTGCGAATTATTAGTATTGCACACTTTAAATTGATGGGCATGGGAGCTTAAACACACAAAGTTGCTGTGATTAGCAGATGTTGTAAATACTAGACCATTGGACTAGTGGTGGAGATTATCGTCAGTACACCAGAGCGTGGAGTCCGAAATCTGCTGACCGCGTCATTTTAGCACGGTTGGCGAAGGTCTGTGCTCAATTGCGCGTTGTTATTAATGACGCTGAAGACTGGATTAACCGCTCCTTTATGCGTTATAAGGAACCGGTGATAGGCGTCCCTTTTATATGTAGGTAGCGGGAGATGGTGTGCAGCCTTTAAGTGACATTCAAATATGTAATGATCTGGTGATCTATCTGATCCGCAGACACAGACATCGGTATTTGAGATGCCATGGCGATTGTAGTAACTCGGCCGTGACCCTTGATGAAGTAGGTGAGAGGTGCTACGGCGAAGAGTCGGTCGGTGGAAACTTTCGGCTGGTGGTTGAAAGTCCGTCTGCCTGTCTCGCATTCGGTCCGCTCTCGTTGCCATTGGCTCATTCCATACTCTCGTAGGAGGCCCTTTAGATAAGAGGAGGGTGCAGGTACGGTGATGAGTTGGGCTGTCGGGTTGGAAATTGTATCTTTGACCAATGTGTCTGCAGCCTCGTGGCCCTCATTATCCGCATGGGCTTTAACCCATACCAGGTTGAGATTGTATTGAGGGTGTTTCGTAAGGAGACGTTGGAGACTGAGTATGAGTAGTGAGACATGATGATCCTCAAGTGCAAGTAAAGTTGTCAGGCTATCGATATAGATGGTTCCTCGTTCGATCTGGTTATCTATAAGATGTTGCACTACAGCTGTAATTGCCAGCACTTCCGCCTGGAAGATTCTATTGTGAGTGTCAAGACGTCTTTGCCAGTTCTATTCAATTTTGCCTTTCTCATAGTGCACAGTGTTGGGGTGTGAGTCTGTTGCTTGTCTGTTCTGATGTGGATTCCACTTCCTTTGAGAGCTGGATGTGTATGAAGGCAAGTGGAGAGACGTTCGAACTGGAGTTTGGTAGTTTGGTATTTCTGAGTTTGAAGTCCGGTATTTCCGTAAGTTGCATATTTGCATACTTGGATCAGTTTAGTGAAAGTTGCCTCGGTCTTTGCTTTTATATGGAGTGATAATATGCCGGCTAGAACTGTTGCTGCGCTGATGGCGGTTGTGCGGTAGGCTTTGCTTAATTGCAGAGTGAAGGGGAGTTGTAGCGTCGCAAGTTGCCTGACCTTGCGAGCTTCCATTGGGTGCGCCCAGATCACTGTAGCGTATAAAGCAATTTTTTCTGCAACTGTGAAGTATAGCACCTTTTGGATGCGGAGGTTTGGGACCCAGTGGCGACCTAGAAATTGCCTTGCTATGCGGACGATAACTGACGTCTTGTTTCTGATTTCTATGGTATGCGGAATCCAGATGAGACCTTGGTCCCATACTACCCCTAGGTACTTGAGATTCCGCACAATTTTGATATTTCTGCCTAGGAGTATAATGCTTAGACGATGCGTTGGATTAATACCTCGTCTGGAAATTATTATCGCTTATGATTTTTCTTTTGAGATCGTGAGTTTTAATTTTTGCATGCGATGGTAAATAAAGTGCAGGCCTTTGTGCTTTTGCTTTCCAGTTCTTTCCTGGTGCGTCCTCTTACGAGCAGACCTACGTCGTCTGCATAAGCAGTGATGTATGTATGTGGTGGCCAGTTGATTTCAAGAACTGAGTTGAAGGTGAGGTTCCAAAATATCGGTCTTGAACAGGACTCCTACGGACAGCCTCTTTCTTGTGCCTTGGTTGTCATACCATTGTTATTTACAATCTGGAGATGGCGGTCTTGGAGGAAACTATTGAATATGTTGAAGAGGATGGAAGGGCAGTGTGTTTCTCTGAGGGCCTGCTTGATTGCTGGCCACCAGAGAGTGTCGAACGCACTCTTTAGGTCTATAGAAATGACGGCCGTGTATATGTCGCGGTTTTTATTGCGTTTTATTGTTTCTTGAACATTGTAGAGGGCATCTGTCGTGAAAAATACTGTGCGGAATCCATACTGCCGGGGGCTGAGATGGTTAATTCCGTGCAGGTGGTGCTTGAGCCTGTTAACGGGGAGCTTTTCATAAATCTTGTCTAAAGCAGAGAGGAGGCACATAGGCCGGTATGGACTTGGGTCTTGTGGATTCTTGTTCTTTTTAAAAAAGAAAACGACATGTCCTGTTTTGAAGCTGCTGGAAAGATTTGTTGGTGAAGAAGCTGATTAAAGTAGGTGTTAAGGAATGAGGGACACGTTTTATATGGAATAATCTAATCCATCGGGCCCTGGCGCTTTTTTCCGAGGAAGGTGGCGGAACAGCTGTTTAATTTCTTTATCACTAAAGGGTACACCAGGTGGCGTCGAAGGAATGGTGTTATTGTGGACCTTTCGCTGTTCTGGCTGTCCTCTTTTGAGTCATCGTTTGAGAAGACGATCTAGAATGGTGGAAGCAATGCTCTGCACGATGTTGGTGGTAATATCCATGGTGATGGGCTGTGTGTGAATCTGAGTCGGGCGATAAATTTTACTGGACGAGATTTTGTGTAGGATCCCATAAGGATTGTTGTTGTAAGTACAGAAGATGCGCCAGCTGGTGACTTTGCCCGTGATGATGTTCTTTTTGTATGCTGCACGCTCTTTACGGTATGCCATCAGGGAGTGTGTCTTTTCCTCTTCGTTAATATTGGCGCGGAGACGACGTCAATGAACTCTGCATTTTTGCCTTTGCTGCCTCAGCTCTTTGGTCCACCAGCTGACAACCTGTATTTTCTTGGCCACACGGATAGGAAGATGGTTTCTGCATATTTCTTTTAAGGTTTCCATCAGGTGATTCGTGTAATGCTCCATGCCATCCGGGCTGCGGAAGTTGTAAATGTTGTTTTCTTCTTCGCTGAGTATGCGAGTGAAGGTTAGGGTGAGCGGACGAATCTTATTGCTTGGTAACGTAAAGCGTCGTATCATAGTAATGGAGGTGTCGCAGTCTACTTTAAAGTGGATGTACTTATGGTCAGAAGCACTTTCCTCGTCTAAGATGGTCCAGTTTTGGATGATGGATGCTATGTTGCTCGTGCATATGGTGAGATCTGGTCAGCCCTGTCCGTAGGTACTATCGTAGGTTGGTTGCGCATTTTGTGCATTCATTAGTTGCACTTGTTGTGGGATATCGGTCCCTTTCCATTTGCAGTACCATTCACACGTCAGATCAACTGAAATCTACAATCCGACGGCAAACTGAATCTACTATCCTCAGAGAATATTACGCAAGCCCAATCTCTTCCCTTTAATTGTGATGCTGACGATACCATTGCAGACAGACGGAACGGTGACGTCTAGACAATGGAATGCACACAACAGGATGGCGGACGTGTGGTCCTCTTTGATTCGAACTACCGGCTTCAAATTTCGGAAGATTTGCTTGTCAATAGCAACACGTAACTGTTTTGAATTAAATTGGTAGAATTTTTATAATATGGACTTTAACAAACCATGAGATTGCTACAAAATGGAACTCTATGCAATAATATGTTATATGTAAAAGAAATTCCTTGCAAGAAATGTAAGCATCACGGAGCTGACTGTAAGAACTTCACACAAAATACTGAATCAAAGAAACCCGTAAAGACATTCCTAACCCATATGTTTTAACAATATGCAACAAATTTGTAACTACCATGTAAAATCATCTCCATCACCATGTTGAAGTAATATTCATGTACCACTACGCATAATTAATTTTTCATAGATAAAAAACTTATAAATGATGCACTCGGGACATGCAGACGAGCCGCCAATGCACTGCTGCCAGTGGTAGAGTCAGGGGGGTAACGTGAGGTGAGCATCTTCTGCTCCAAGCTAGGCTTTTCGGGAACGTTAATAAGAAGGGACAACATCTGGATCACCTGTTGGTAAATATCTGTTGTCCCCCTCTACTTTTACCTATACTTATACATTAGTAACTGTGCTGCGCCAGTTCCTTTTACTGATAGCACTATGCACACTGCGGGGAAAAAATTAAGGCGCGGACAGTTCTATATCTCTTACTCTACTGGGCCGATTGACAAAATTCAAATTGCGTTTTTCATGTCTCGAAAGGGCGATTTAGGATATATATTAGATTTATATATAGCATCATTCTAACATCGGTATTTCGACACAAAATCGGCCTTTTTCTGAAATGACATGCCAACTATTTTTCATATTTCGATTCTACGACTCAAATTATGCCTATTTATTAAATTTTGTAAAATTTGGTGCGAAATTCAAAAATTTGTCTTGGCGTATTTTTTGCGGTTTTTTCAAAAATAATTTACTTGACGAACTTAATTTATAGCAACCTATTTTCCCTTTCTTTTTTTTCATTGCAGACGAGCAAAAAAAAGTTATCGTTCAAACTATCAAATAATTTTAACAAACTACATACACCACATTTGTGTTATTATCGCTTTTAAGAAATATACCAAATTTCAAAGCGTGCAAGTACATAAATTCACGCATATCTTAGAAAATTTGAATTAAAACTCTGATTTTTTGCCGGTATGCTTGGAAATATATCTATTTTAAGATGATGGTAAAAATGTTATAGATTATAATACAAAGTGTTTTTCGAAAAAAATAAAAATTATTTAAAAATATAAGTTTTAAAAATTAATCATAAAAATGGGCGAATTTTATTTGGAATAAATCTAAATTTCGAAACGTGACTAAGAAATCAAATAAGTTTAATAAGAAAAAGATATTTAATAAATATATACCAAATTCAATTAACACTGAGGAGCTATAATTTTGAGAGCTAATTTTTTAAAAACTACTCGTGCGCGACTTTTACAAAATTTGGTACTTTGACATAATTTGAGTCGTAGATTCGAAATATGGAAAAAAATTGGGGAGGCATTTCAGAAAACGTCACATTTTATGTCAAAATACCTATATTAGAACAACGTTATATATAAATCTAATAAGTATCCGAAGTCGCGCTTTCGAGACATGAAAAATGCAATTTGAATTTTGTCAATCGGTCCAGTAGAACGGCAGATACAGAACTGTCCCATTTTTTTTATTCCAAACGGGCTTTGTCTCTGAAGGACTACTGTTTTCATTTTGCGATTTTGCGTCGATTCACTATAACTGTCCCATTCACTTTTCAAATTGTTGCCAACAAATGTTATCGCCCTGTATTATATTTAAAGAAATTAAATAACGTAGAATCTGAATAAATGTGTATACATTTCTCCAAATGTGATAAAACGGCGGTATCTAGATCCATCCAATTTTGAATAACTTACGCTTCCACCCGAATATGGGCATCTGGAAGCTCAAACTTGGAATTTCTTTTATTATCTAGTCCATGTTTTGTGAAACTTTAACGAATTTTTGATGAACAAACTTAAAGATTTAAAAGCCACCAATATCAACACTCTACGAAAAAAAAACAACTTTTTTTTTTATCTCCAGTTCGCGGAACTGTGTATCGGAAATTCTAAAGATTAGCTCATTTAAAAATTATTTTGCGATATTGCTGTTGCACTGAATTTTATGGTTTAAGTGCAAAGAACATGATATTAAGACATGAAGGTAATACACAAAACGGTCAAAAACGATCCTTTGGACGTAATTTAAAATCTGAAGCATTTCAGATTTTTGTCTGTTATTTTTTTTTTCGCAGCGTATGTTCTGTAGGCGTCGTACTGCGAACATGACCTCCCGTGGGACATTTGTTATACATTCCATTTGTTTGAAATTATTTCCAAAACTTTGAAACAACGCTTTAGCTGATGTCGAACTTCCTAGCAAAATCTGTTATTTTTCATAATTCTTAAATATTGCCAATAAGAAGGCCACACGTAAAATCATCTAAGTGATGCCTGGAAGACATACGGAAAATTGCAAGTTCGTCAATTTACACTTTTTGGTTAAATTTTGCTTTTGAACAATAACAATCAATACACATGAGATTCTTTGTATCTCTTATCAGCGTATTCTCTTATCAGTGCTATCACGTGACAAACAACTTCAGGAATCCAAAATTTGCGTACGTACAACATGTTTTATTGTATCCTGCTGTTATGCTAATTACCAAATTTTCCTGCCTTCCGTTTTGTGGCTGCTAGCGCTGCTACTGTCATCCTTCCTTAACAATTTTCCATCAGAGTATTACTGATTTAAAAAAAAATATCTTTCTTGCTGAACAAATTAAAAAAAAAGGTTCCTAAAAGAATGAAATGTGAAAAAGGGCAGCAAAATTAAACCAACCGCGCAGTTGATTTAAAGATTTTGAAATACTAAATTTAAACATCAAAAACAGTTAGAACAGGCACCAAACTTGTTTATTTTTGCGAATGAAAATAATTCTCAAGCACCTATCACATTCACGAAATTTAACATATTGAAGCTCCTCGAGTTCATTGATGAGGCAAGATAAATTTAAAAATAAAACAGGAAGCATAATTATATGTTATTCAGTTTAAAACTGTGCTTGTATTGTAGGCATATGATGAGGCTGATAACATAAAAATATTATATGTTCTTTTGAAATATTTAAATTAGATTTATTCGATGCATTAAAAAGAGTGGCCATATCGTGGCTCTTATGCAAATAAAATATATGCATGAAATATGGCACATTAAAACTCCTCAGTACCCAAAGGAAAGTAATTTTTTGTGTTTCATTTTTTTACAAAGTTATCAGGCGTTTCTTCTCATTTAAAATCCCTTTCGATACTTTTAAAATGATCTAAAATATGGACCTGTGACTCTTAGAAAATCTAACTGCGAATCTCAAACTTTCCTGAATTCTGACATGTGACTCTTAATGATATGAAGTTTGGCCAATCGTGCCATGTAATGTTAGCTGCGTTTTTTTGGCATGGCGTTCTGCTGAAGCTCAAATAAGCTTTCTTTGATATAAAAATTCGTTTGACTGATGAAAGGCGTGCGAATATCAAAGTCTCAATTATAGTAAAGCAGGCTAATCTTATCTGCTTTAAGAGGACTATTTATTAAGAGATATTTTAACAGTTTTAAATATTATTGTATAAATTATGGAGTTGTGATTTGATGTAATTATCTTTAATGAACACAAAAGTATAAAAGTATAGTTAACTTTTATTACCGTGTGTCTGTATATAATGTATTTCTTATCCATTTTTTCCCTTAAGTTATTTATTTATTTTTTGTTATCAAATGGCCGAATACCTTGCATTGTGGTATATAGAGGCGCGCATAGTCATCGTATAGGGCACTCAGGTGGAAAAAATACATAAGCACGGCTCTGGTTCCGTTTATGCTGTTTTTACAAATCTAAGGAAAACTGAGTATTAGTTTTGTAATTGAACCACGCTTATATGAACTAATTGGGGCAAAACCTTTACGAATAAACCATGGAAATTATTTTCCGTGGATTAGAGCTACAAATATAAGCATTTCATATTGCTATGGAAGTGTGTTTATTAAAGCGTATTTTAATAGTTGCCTTACAGATCTATTTTCATGAGAAACTGTGACAAATTCAGCTCTTTTTCAACGCAGTGTAAAGCTAAGTATGTTAAGTAATACCTTTATTATAGTATCTGCACTATTATAACATAATACAGAAAACTCTTGCCAAATGCGGGAGTTATGCCATTTATACTGTTGTTACATTCATACGGATAATGGATTCAATGCACATAAAACTCATGATAGCTTAATAACATTTATTATTTTCCCAGAATAAACGCACAGACTGAGAAAAAAAAATAGAAGCATAGAGTGCATACATTGCATTTAATAATTCATATTAAGAAGAAAAGTCAGTGAGAGAGAATGTGAGCTGTCTAAAGCATAAGTTTTGTTCATTTTATTCCTGTTGGTATTACTGGCTGAAGCCTTATATAAGTATCATATGATGTTATTTATAACTCCCGTGATGCATATATTTGCATAGTGAAACGACTCTTTCAACCATTCATGATAATATAATTTGCAAACCAAAACTTTAATTTGACCAACAGGAATAAAATGAAACCGTAACTGCATTATTATTAACATCAAAGTGAATTCAATGCATTTTTCTCAGCTTATCTATATTGCTAGCTTGCTGTCGTTGTTGCTTTTTCTTTCTTCAGATACATTACACAAAAATTTTGGAATTTTGAGAAACGAAATGCAATAATTATTGAATAAGCGCTGAGATGGAGCCAATTTAGCTGTGTTTGTGAAAACGAAAATAGAAAGATTAATATTATACTGTTGCCCTATATGGGGGCATTATAGCGCCACGGTAACAGAAACAAATAATTGCCACAAATTCAACGAATTGAATTACTGCATAAAACTATAGCATTATGTACTGCGCCAAGAACTGATTTGCAAGTTCTTGTTGTAGCGTTTTTGCTGGGTATTAAAGCAGAATAGGAATCAAAATTATCCCTTCTCTCTTACTTTCAAGAGGCCTGCATTGTAGATGAATTTAATAAACCAAGTCCTGTAGTGGAAATAAAAGTCCCAAAATTGAGCACACACCCAGTTCAATCTATGAGGCAATACGATATCTCATGACTAATAAAATTCAAAAAGCCTTCATACATACGGATAGCCTATCATCTATGCAGGTAATTGCCAATGTAGAACACACAGCCCCGTTGATTGCAGACATCCAGAAATGTCTAAGAGAAAATGCTCATTGCCAGTATGTAATTAAGTGGATAAAAGCAGGTATAAATAGTATAAATGGCAATGAGCTAGCAGATAGCCTGGCAAAAGAAGCCGCCACTAGGAGCAATATTACTACAGTACATATCCTATGGCCTACTTCGTACCTGAAAACGTCTATACGACAAATTGTCTGCAAAAAATGGCAGCAAGAATGGTCGAATAGCTTGACTGGAAGAAGAAATTTCTACTTCAAACCAAGGGTGGATTTGCAAAGACACATTGCCAATCCTCTCTTGGTCCGTTATATATCGGGTCACGGCCGCTTTCCACAGTACTTCCATCGATTTGCAATAACCAGTACTGACGTTTGTATCTGTAGTGAAGAGGGTACAGTAGATCGTCAGGCCTTCTGCAAATTGCTAGTCAAGCACAAGCCGACAATACGTCAAATCACTACTATCATGTCAAAACTTATGACACTTGGCACAGAATTGTGTCAAGCTGCATAAGTAACTTCACGAAATCAAGCTGCTTAATGTTTCATACATACGAATAATCGCAATCATGATTGCAACCTACAGCATTAAAAATGTACAAATTTTCATATCTAATGACAAGAACTGTATGCATTATTAAGTGTTAAACTGTTCAATCGTATCATACATAATTTGGGTGAGTGACGCTGGGACACGTACCGAGACTGTTTTGCATGAATTTAGCAGATAACTCTGTGTAAATATTATATGTACATTAATGGTATTCATGTTTACAACCCACAACGCTATGTCAAAATAATTCTTAATTAGTAACACTACTTAATTAGTGGTACTGTATGCAACATTATGTGTAAATTTGTTCAAACGTAAATTCGCATGATTGTTAGGCATGTTTTTAGCAGGTAAATTCTATGTAAATATAATATGTACTTTAATGGTAATCAAAATTGCATCCTACAGCACTGATTATGTCAAAATTATTCAATGACAAGTATTGTATGCATTATTAAGTGTAAATCTGTTCAACTGTATCATACTTAAATTCATATGACTGTTATACATGAATTTAGCAGGTAACTTCTATGTAAATATTTTATGTACTTCAATGGTATTCATGATTGCATCACACAGCATTGAATATGTCAAAATTATTTAATGGCAAGTACTGTATGCATTATTGTGTGCAAATTTGTCCAACAGTACCATACTGAAATTCGCAAGACTGTTATGCATGAAATTAGCTGGTTACATCTATGTAAATATATGCACAGTAATGGTATTAACGATTGCAACCCACCGCACAAGCACTGTATGCATTTATGTGTAAATTTGCTCTACCGTATCACACGTAATTTAGGTGCGTATCACTGGGAAACATACCATGTCTGTTGGATGCTCCGGGCGAGACCCCCATGTGGCTCCAAATGGTCAACTCTAGATAAGGGCGGATGTGGTGCTACTACCGGTTAACTTTAACGGTGGAGAGATGGTGCCCACGTCCTCCGTTACTACTACTACTAATAATAATTGTATGGCTTATGAATGTTCCCAAAGAAATCGAAATAAAAATTTTTACAGATGGATCAAAGGTACATGACACATTTGGAGCTGCATTTATAGCTGTCGAAGGTAAGCAGATTATAAATATATAAAACACTTAGACTAAATGATTCAAGCACAGTTTAACAAGCCGAAGCAATAGCTTTGATATAAGTCTTTTTATGGCTAAATGCTTGTCGTTAAAACAATAAGTCACAATATGTGAGCATCTATACAGATACCCAAAATGTTTTAAAGACATTATGTTCCATGAAGAAAACATCTTTACTTATTTAAAGTTTTCAAGACCCAATAAGTATGGAAATGAGTATTCATCATATTAGCTTAAACTGGATACAAGGACACACAGGTATAGGAGGGAATGACACTGCTGATGCAGCAGCTAAGGAAGCCGTTTCAAGATATAATTCATATCCATCTTCCTGTTTCAAGACTTACAGCCAAGAATAAAATTTCTAAACAAGTTTTAATAAAATGGAAAAGAAAGCTGGGATGAGGCAAATACAGGAAGATTAACACACGAAATACTTCCAATAAGTATCCCTAAAAAGAACGAAAGCAAATTTCCTACTAGTACAATTAGTAGCAAATTATGGAAAGTTTCCATAGTAAGATGTTGGTTCGGACCACCAGCACATCTAGCTAAACATTATATATGACAATATTCACTGCTTCCAATTATTACAGCAAAGCCCTTATCAGAATTTACAGCAAAATTCTACAGTGCAAAATGTGTGTCGGCACTTCAACAAATTCTGAAACATATTATTGAAATCGAAGCTACTGTGATAATAAATAATTAATCCTATTACATGAGTGAATTAGCAAGTATTTAATATGTTATATTATAATATGTGTTAAGATTATAATATGTTCTTTCTACATTTCTATAGAGCAAGACAACAAGAGAAAATTATATCAAGCCTTCTTTCCATCTGTATATGTTATATATGTTTTCCTTCCTTAGTCTATTATTTTATTACTTTATATGTTTAGCAAAGGACCAGTGGGTCCTGTTGACGAGATTAATCAAATTTTTCAGTCGAGTGCTGTTAATCAATGTTTATGCTCTTAGCCTTATGGCTGCATATAGAGTGAATGACTGATCAGTTGTTTCGGCAAAGGATTTATAATTGTCTCCCCTTTAGTGTTCTTCATTGAACGGGGGGGGGAGTTCAAAATATTGATATATACAGCTCTTCTCAGTATGACAGAGCACAATCAGTATTTATCACTTCAAACTACTACGAGCAATAAAGACAACGCAATGCAAGGCGCGTCTAAAGAGGGAAGCCCGCGCGGAGGTCTGTTAATACTCTGAAGTCAACTCAACTAAAAACTAAACTAACGACTGACACTCTAACCGGTCTGATATTATTTTGTTCCTGTCAACGAGGAATTTCCTGTACCTTCGATTTCTCTAACTTGCTACAGTTGTAGTTACATATAGGACCGGTTACAGTTGCATAGGTATTAAGCCCAATTATAGTTATACAGGAACTAGAACAAAACGTGGCTGAGTTTGGCAACTTCTTCCGATTTCTGTCCAAATTTTCTAACAAAAGGAAGTCTTCAAAATCATCGTCAGCTTGGCGATATCTCGCTAAATTAGCGAGATAGCCGTTTACATCACTGTTAAAGAGATTTGCTCAGCAATCTTATTTTTCAGGCACAGCTTTGTATTTCATAAGGCCTTTCATGTTACATTATACAAAATTCATAAGAGTATATATTTTATATTATTTATATGTAAACGTATGTATTCGTTTACCAAATGTATAACAGACACTAGAACAAACTGCTGCTATATTAAAAGCTATAGCTAAACTGTTATACCAAAATTATTATTATTGTATCCAAACTATAATTACCAAATGTATAGTACCAAAATTGTTAGTATTGTATGCAAACTGTAATTATCAATCATACCAATGGTACTGCCCCAAAATTGAAAAAAAATCTGCTTTACTAAATATTTATTAGGCTGTAATTAATATGTTTAATAATATTACATACCACTGTACAATCATGTACACTGAGAAAAAAAAAGGGGGACACTTCTATATCTCCCGTTCTACTGGGCCGATTGACGAAACTCAAATTGCGTGTTTCATGTCTCGAAAGCGCAACTTAGGATATATATTATATTTATATATAACATTGTTTTAACATACGTATTTCACACAAAATCGGATTTTTTAAAAAATAACATACCAATCCTTTTCCATACTTCGATTCTACGACTCAAATTACGTCCAATATTAAATTTGCAATTTTTTTAATTTATGGAGAAATTTAAAAATATATATTAGCGCATTTTTTTTTCAGTTTTCGCCAAGAATAATTCACTTGGTGAGCTTCTTAATTTACAGCAACGTATTTTCCTTTCCTTTTTGTCATTGTACGCGAGCGGATAAAAATCATCCTTCGTACTTTCAAATAATTTTCACAAAGTGCGTAAACCACATTTGGCATTATTAATCGCTTATAACAATTTTGCCAAATTTCAAAACGCGCCTAAATGTGAATTCATGTATATCTTAGAAAATTTTGAATAAAAATCCCTAATTTCTTCAGGTATGCTTAGAAATACATATACTTTAAAGATGATAGTAAAGCTTTCGTAAGTTATAATTTAAAATTCTTGGAAAAATTATAAAACATTATTTAAAAATACAAATTTTAAAAGTAAAAAAAAATCGGTGAATTTTACTTGGAGTGAAACTAAATTTCTAAATGTGAAAGACAGAATGAAAGATTTTTAATAAGAAAAGAAATATTAATAAATATAATCAAATTCAATTAACATAGAGGAGCAAAACTTTTGAGAGCTAATTTTTTAAAAACTGCTCGAAACTCGGCAGTTTGGCTTACCTTGAGCTGTTGAATTAAAATATGGAAAAACAATGGGCATGTCATTTCAGAAAAAGTCCGATTTTCTCTCAAAATACTTATATTACAACAATGCTATATATAAATATAATACATGTCCTAAGTCGCGCTTACGAGACATGAAAAACGCAAGTTGAATTTCCTCAATCGGCCCAGTAGAACGGGAGCTATAGAACTGTCAACAGTCCTTTTTTTCCTCGCAGTGTACGTGTATATTTCCAGCAATATTTTTATCATTGTCAGTTGCAATATGTGTGTAATTTTAGTAAAGGTGGACTTGGTGTTATAATCATTAAACCATTCGCTACAGGATTGTGCCCACGTTCTTCCGTCATTCATTCATTGAACTTACCTTTACAAGAATTTGTAACTTAGAAAAAAGTAAAGAAAACGTATTCTTTTAAAAGCATTTTAGTTAGGAATATTACACGCGACACGGGTACGCAATTGGGAAACTTCACCGTAAGGATCTAAAAATTCGCTGTAGAACATTTTATATACACTTTTTGACAAATATACTCTAATTTTTAGGTACTGTAACTCATTTTGGATAAATCTAGAAACCCAACGTAAATTTTAATGAAAATTATTCGTCAATGATTGTAGTCAACAGAAAAATATCTGCTGAACATGTGTTTCACGCCTTACTGTTTTTCACTCAATCTTCTGAAGAAATGACGTTTATTAAGAGTTCTCTTATTAACATCTCATATTATTATTATTATTATTTAAAAGCTCCTGATTGTCAGAAAACAATAGTTTTTTATGAAAAGTTCAATATAATAGTAAAAAATATATTTCTCTTTAATTAACAAACATGTTAAAATCATTGCCTTTTGCTAACATACAGATTTGCAAATCTGTTTTAAGTAGCAGCGTACAGAAAACACAGCTGCGAGTTTATTTTCTCCTTTAAGACTTTTTTTTAACCTTATTCTGCGTATCTCCCAAAATGTGCTATGTTTAGTTAAACAGACGTAGTCCGTTAAAAAACAAAGACGTGAACTGAAAAGCAGCTATTTCTGGTAAGGAAACTTTGGAAAACTTTGCTGAGCCTAGAAAACTTAATCTTTGCATAGATCAAATTATTAACATAAGTGTAAGAAAAAGAAAATAATCTTTGTTGTATATCTTAATGATTTCTGTTTGTAGGAAATTACGTGTTACTTGTCATTAGACAGTTTACATGAATTTCACGAAATTATCTTTACTAGAAATGTATTTTCACATGAAATGTAACAACTTTAAAAGCAAATACAACCTAAGTTCTCTAAGCAAAAGGAAACTGAGACAAAAAATTTAAACTAAAGTTGCACTTTTTCTTCTCAAAGGCTCTTTATATCAGTTTCAGAGAGATAAAATCTAAAAAATCCCATGTTGATGGTCAGTCACAATTACAACTTTTTCTCAAATCCATGGTGTCACCTTCTGATGAATAGCAAGCAAGTTGTCAGAGGGTCTTCTTTTGTGTTAGAGCACTGAACGTCGTTACAAAATAAGGTCCATAAAATACACCGCTATACAAATAAACAATATTATGTATTATACAAGGGCAATTCGGAAACTAACCTCCGTTTCGCTGTAAATAAAAAAAACCGCATAAATTCAAAAATTATTTTATTTACATACAGCTGTCCTCTATATTTCAACGTAGTCATCATGCACATTTAAGAACTTATCATAACGTTTTACCAACTTACCAATCCCTTTTCTATAAACTCAGCCGCCTACGACTGCAACCAACTTGTTGTAAAGGTTTGAAGTTCCCCATCGTCAGGGAAGTGCTGTGCCCCAAGTCACTTCTTCTTTGCAGGGAACACATGGTAATCAGAAGAAGCCAAGTATTCAGGATTGCTCCAGAATGTAGGGAGGATGCTGAAACACGCCCCGTGTTTGGCGCAAAAGATCTTGTGTTCGCTGACACTGTGAGGGTGAGAGTTATCGTGCAGGAACACAATCCCAGATGTCAGCAGGCCATGAAGTTTGTTTTCTATGGCTCTTTTCAGTTTTCTAAAAGTGTTACAGTAAGCTTCAGAATTTATTAGCATACCACGTTCCATAAATTAGACTGGCGATATTCCATTAGCATTCCAAAACACAGTGACCATAACCTTCTTCGCTGAAAACGCTCGACAGGCTTTTCTCAGCCGGTTAGGAAATCGGTAAGTCCCCATACCATTGACTGTTGTTTTGTCTCAGCATCAACACTGCTATTTAAGTCTCGTCATCTGTCACTATCGTGTTCAAAAACTTCTCCCCTCCCCTGTCGTACCGAGATAGAAAGACTAAGGCAGTGCCCATACGATTTTTTTTGTGAATCTCCGTGAGAATTTTCGGAGCCCATCGAGCACAGAGCTTCTGGTAGCCTAACTTTCCAATGGCTACCTCGTACAAATCAGTCCGAAAAATGTTCGGAAACTGCCGTGCAAGTTTCGAGAAGATGTGAATCGAAAGATCTGACAGATTTTGTCGTCAATATGTTTGACGAGATCACACACGCCTCTCACTCCTTCATTCATCAAGAATATTTGTTCTTCCTTCTTTGTAAAATCTCGCTAACGGGCACCCTACACCTTCACTCATACTGTTTAAGCCCCATACAGTACACAATTAACGATGCATGTCTGCTGCTAACAGTTTTTTCCTCCGAAGAAATCGCATTTCTCCTCTTACTTCGCATTTGGCGATAATTTCGATAGCAGCGCGCATTTTGTGACGTTTTAACCAGCACACGCGCGGGAGTGTGACACTCTCACTAGGAGAGCAAGAAGCAAAATTGAAGCGCAGATTGCTTTATGTAACAATGGCAGCGTTCCCACCAATACTACTAAGCATCGGAGGTTAGGGTCAGAACTGCTCTCGTACATGTGTTAATATATGCGGCCAATTGTTAGCATTTGATAGGTTCGTCAATTCCACCTAACTATAAATAAAAAATATTGATTTTGAAATGATTTCCTAGGCTTAGTAACAACATAGGGGGAACATTTCACAATTTTTACAGTTCTGTGACTAAGAAGAGCTACAGTTTTTGCATTGAGAGTTCACACGTTGTGAACAATAAACATGGTGGTGTGATGTTTCACATCAAGAAGGTGGTACTATATTAAATCCCGAACGTGCTGAATGAATATGAGCAACGTTTCCATGATTTTTAAGAAGTGGCATTTCAACAAAAATTGCTCTGCATGATTGTACGAACTGAAACAAGGGGTTTAAATGTTCTTCTCTGACAGAAAATGCAAATTTAATAATAGAATTACATATGCGCAATTACATGTAAAAGATATCTTTCTCCGCTGACATGTTCTAGCGACTGAATGAATTGTCTAAATACCCGTGGAAATATCCTTCTACTCTTGAACACTCAGAGTTTCTTGCTGTTGATGGAATATTTCACAGAAGAAACTGAGTTTGATCTCAAGGACGATGTTGTAAAAGACATAAGCACATTTAATTCTATTAATTCTCTGGTGAGTATTTTTCTGAAAATCAAGAAGCGAGGTCTGCAAACGACAGTGCACTAAATTTCTGGACTAAACTTTTTCTTCAATTGAAGAAAAACCTTAGTCCAGACATTTTTTGGAATAAAAGAAAACGAAAGAATTTAAACGTAATCAAATTTTCAAATCTTGCTCGAAGAAAATATCTGAAGCAGACTTTGTAGGATTCTTTACTTTTATTCTGTCAAATTAAGTGATGAGGAACCTAGTGAACTGCTAAGCGAATAATCGCATAAGTCCAAGAAGAGAAATGTATACTCAAGAAGGGTTAATTACCCTTTATTTGCTCAAAATAAGATTAACAGTCGGCCCCTTTCTTAGGGCGTACAGCAAAGATTCACTTGAGCTTAAAGTGTAAAAAATAAGAATTAACTAATGACTAACTAAAGAGACTTAGCCGAAGTTAACATAATTCTAAACTAGTTGGGGCGTAATATTAAATTAGCTAGCGAACTATCAAAAGGCAGTAATACGACCGAGCATACTAACAACTTAAAGAGACGTAGCCCAAAGTCACTCTCTTTGCTGAAGTCAGTTGAATTTTAACTAAATACTATTCTCCTTCTCATTTTCATTTAACGCAATTCTAAAAACTCATTCCGGTAGGGAGTTGTAAGTTGAAGCTAGAACAGATAGCAAAGAAGAATTAAATTAACATAACTATTATAAAATTAAAATATACCTTGCAATATGTTTTGCAGAGTATGAATGCGCTCCCTGTTGTTGCTATGTCTGAAATTAGAATTAACGTATTTACTCGCGTAATAGTCGGAACCCCATTATGAAGCAGAAAAAGTCGTCAAAAATATACATTGTGTAGTAGATTTTCCCTCATAATAGTCACATCTAGACTTTTCCAACGAAAAATTAGCAAAATTACGCCAGTGAATGTGACTATTGCGCCAGTAAATGCGGTATGGTGTTTATTTATCGACAGTTCATTTCAGTTAGAGGCGTTTCAAACCATGCTATTCATGATGTGCTGTAAATTTGGAACTTGAAGTTCAACTCAGGCAGCTAGATATAAAAAAGTTAGTGAAAATTATATAGCATTTTAATTGAAATCCTAAAGAGTTTAAAAATTTCAACCCGACATTCAAAATTAAAAACTTTATATTTAAAAAAAATTAAAATTTAAAACAAAGTTAAAAAAATACTTTTTAAAAAGAAACTCCGTTTCGAAAAAAAAAATCTTAAATTTTCAGTCAATAAAAGAAATTCTGAATAAAATATTTAAAACTTTACCGAACACATTTTAAAAAGAAATTATTTTTTTATTTTAATTTTTATAAACTATTACACAGTCCAGTCACATTAATGTGACCACCACGTACTTTCCATGTCAGAGTTAAATAACCAATCACAGAAGGCAGGTGGCAGCACAGTGCAATTGAGCGTATATAAAGGGTGTCTGAGGGCTTCGGAAAACATTTCAATCGTTGGCGTAATGCAGAAACGAAGCGATTTATCCGACTTCCAAAAGGGCATGATCATTGGCTTTCGGGCCAAGGGTGGAAGCATTTCCGAAACGGCTGAGTTTGTGAACTGTTCGCGTGCCGCCGTGGTAAAAGTGTACCGTGCATGGCAAAATGGGACTGTCCAAAATCAGCGACGTGGCAAATGTGGTGCCCCACGGGCCATAGATGACAGAGGCGAACGACGGTTGCGGAGATGCGTTCGGGCAGATAGACGGGCTACCGTTGAGCAACTGACCACCAAAATGAACCAAGGGGCTACCAAAAGTGTCTCCCAAAGTACTATTCAGCGAACATTGCTGCGTCTGGGCCTCCGAAGCAGACGCCTGGTTCGTGCACCTATGCTGACTGCTGTTCATCGACGGCGAAGGCTAGAATTTGCACGCCAGTACAGCAGCTGGACGTCCACTGAGTGGCGACAGGTTGCGTTTTCGGATGAATCGCGTTTTATGCTCCATCGGACAGATGGACGTTGGCGTATAAGGCGTGAAACCTCTGAAAGGAACCACCCTGCAACCATTGCCGGAACGGTCCAAGCTGGAGGCGGGAGCATTATGGTCTGGGGAATGTTTTCCTGGCATTCTCTAGGTTCACTGATCATTGTGGAAGGCACAATGGATCAATACAAGTACGCATCTGTCCTTGCGGACCATGTTCACCCCTACATGCGCATTGTTTTTCCTCAGGATGATGGCATCTTCCAGCAGGACAATGCGAGGTGCCATACAGCTGCCAGTGTACGTGCGTGGTTCGAAGAGCACCAGGATGAGTTTACCGTCCTCCCCTGGCCAGCAAACTCACCTGACTTAAACCCAATCGAGCATCTGTGGGACCATCTCGATCGAGTTGTTCGCGCCATGGATCCTCAACCGCGTAATCTAGCGCAGCTGGCCACGGCATTAGAGTCGGCATGGCTCAACATCCCAGAGAACACCTTCAGGGACCTATGTGACTCTCTTCCTGCACGTCTCGCAGCAGTCCGCTCTGCGAAAGGTGGTTATTCTGGCTTTTGACAGATGGTCACATTAATGTGACTGGACTGTGTACTTTTAATAGTAAACGATAATGTTAAACGATTATGTTCCGTAAATTTGAACACATAATTTTGTTCTCTTAATAGAGCAATTACTGATATGCATAAACAGATTCACAAAGCATCACTTGTGGGTGCGAGATGCACCCTATACTTTTGTATAGCTTACATCTTCTAGACAAAGCACAAAGCAGAAAGCAAACTATGTGTTCTAACAGAAGCAAGGTAAAGGAGCGAAAAGGGCTGCACAATAGTAACAGCGGTATTTAAAGACTTGAATTCTTTGTTTAAGTCCGCAATGCAGCACGATTACATGAGAAAGCATGAAACGGAAAGACGCAGTTCAGAAAAATTATTATAAAAAAATTTAGAACTGATTAAAATGTGGAATTAAACGAACTAGTAGTCGTCTTTAGTAAAACGTTGGCTAATGAAGATGAAAACGATCACCTTTTAGTCATGATCGAAAAAGCTGCTGTATAGATGATGACTGGAGGAACAACCACAGGTGGTTTGATGGTCAAAATATCATTTTTACTTTGAACAGCAATAATTTTTCAGAAATACAGTTTTGAGTTATTGGTACAACACTAGGATTGCTAAACACGCCCCACAATTTCTATACACGCAGCTTACATTAGATTGCAAAAAAAGAAGATTAGTGAAGAGACGTGAATTTCCTAGGCAGAGCAAGCAGCAAAGAAGCGCCGTAGTTAGGTAGTACTATTTATGATGTTAGAATTGTTTGTTTTAATATTGAACAGCGATTGAGCAAAAGTCTACAGCAATGCGGAGAAATTGCAGGGAAAG
>KK118526.1:301940-335541 GCA_000611955.2 Stegodyphus mimosarum
TGCGTGTGCAATAAAATTGCTATTTGTCTAGTTGATTATAGAATCCATTAAGAAATTAACCGTTAAGCGCCAAATGAATGTTCAATGAATAATTTTCCAATTGATGTCTTCATAGTTTATCAAAACAAATTGTAAATATTCTCCTATAAATTTCTCAATAATTATTTAATATCAATAATTATCTCAGATTTAAGATCAAAGAGGATACGATAAAATAACTTGAAGCGGTTGTGCAGATATAGTTTCACCTAGGAATAAATTCTCAGCTCACTCAGATTAGCTTTACTAATCGTAAAATACGCCAGTCTGCTGCTGCTAATTGGATTTTAATGTATGAAGTCGCAAATTTAAATTATGGCTTAAGATGAAAGTAAAGGAAACATCTTTAGTTCGGAAGTTATATGTAAAGAGGAAACATTATATCTTTTGAACTTGGATGTAATGAAATGCATGTCATTCTGAGAACTTCTTAGTCGTAAAGAAATGGAGAGAAGATCCTATCTGAAATGATTTAAGTACTTCTGAGCCAAAGGCTTTTATTTAATCTAGAAATTTGTTTCTAATTATACACAAGAATGTGATTTTAAGGAAACACAAAACTCTCTGTGCAGTGATTATTTGCGACTTAGGCATTGAACGCGTGCATTTATTAAGAAAATACGATAAGTTTGAAGTTTATACAATCTCAAGGAATTGTGAATTTCAAAATATGCTTTAGCAAATAATGAGGTGAGAGAAAGGGAGAAGTTTGAAAACTTTTACACAAAGGGGTAAGAACTAATGTAAGAATATTTTTATGCAAACGTTTTACCTTTCACATTATTAGCTACAATAAACATCAATTTTTGATGTTTTGCTTAGTAGAAAATTGAATGTTTAGCTCATGAGAATGCCTATGCTTATTTATTGTGTAAGTAAAAAAACATTCTGTGTGAACTGAATTTCTTGCTGCTTTTCATTCTACTGAATGAATATATATTTACCTCATGATACTACGGAAACTTCGCACATTTCACCGCTAGGATGACATTAGCTCAAAATAACATTAAATAGTGAAAGCATTACCACATAACAGTATGTGGCTGTCTGTGCATGGGGAGCGATGCCTTTACGTGACAATATCTCGTGATGGGTTTCGCCGAGACCCGTCACGGTCTCGGTGAAAATCTCCTTCTAAAGCTTCATTCAGCTATCATTATCTGTTACTTTAAATTAGTCACTTCAAGATCATAGGACCCTCTCCTCATTTCGATCGTAACGTGTGTCGTCATCTCCTCAGAGGGAGCATTTTAGCAAACTAGAGTATTCGATCTTCTTTCCGCCATCGTTGCTATAGTTATGAGTCACGGTCTGGGGAAAGCAATGACCCTGAAGGAACTATTTTAGAGAAGCAGACTGCAATAAAGACGATAACGCTATTCTTTTTCGGTTAAGTATTTAAAACCCAATGATGCTTAAGCCATTAAAACCTAAATTTTGCGGTTTTAGCCACTTCATCAACTGCGGATTTTAAAAATGAACGGGCTTTCTAATAAAATCTCATATGAATATGACGTTCTAATATCTCATGTAAATAGGATGTATTCATATGAATATGATGTATAAGGTATTTCCCCTGCATTCTTAGCATGCCTTTGCTCAGCACACTCGACGCGTATTCGAGAGGTCCGAAGTTCAAGTCCCGGCGAGAGCATTGCTAATTTTTCATGTCCTCTGCTTTAAATATATCCTAATGACACTACAATGGCGCTGAACTAAAAGGTCGTAGATAGTGCTTCTTCACCACCAGGATTTGGTGATTGGGTCTCCTAATCCTCAGTCGCTCTTTAAAAGGGGAAACATATAAGGTATTTCTCCCGCCTTTTTAGCATGCCTTCGTGGTGTAATGGTATTCGAGAAGACCAAGGTTCGATTCTCGACGACGGCGTTGCTTATTTTTCATGGACTCCTGCTCCAAAAATCCTAATGTCTCTACAATGTTATTTAATTTTTGCTGTCATGCGGTTCTAATCAGTATAGTAATTAGCGCTGCTGGCTGCCGTATCAAACACCGAAGGTATCCAACACCGGAGAAGACCTTCATATTTGTAAGCGTACAATGTTTTTGCAGAGTGAGGACACTTAAATACTGGCAAGCCGATTTAGATTAGAAAAGATTTAGTAGAAAACACTGGAATCTGTCTTCTGGGGTGTTTTCCATCGAAATTAGAAAATTTTCGCGCTTGCGAGTGTAAATATATTTTACGAAATATTCTCGGTGAAGAAACGGCTAAATGAGCGATGGGTATTGTTCATTCCGGATGAATGCATTAAGTTGCAAGTGTGCGGCCATTTGAAACAACAAAGTTTAGTCTGGTGCACTCTTTAATTATTTGCCATTATATTGAGCTAATATTATTAGCATATTAGCATAGCGCGCAGTACTAATAAACAAAGAAATTCTATAAACGTGATTATTCTCTGTATTTTCACTTAAAATTTGCATATTGAGGTATTTTATTACGTGAAGGTATTTCAAACGTATAGTGAAAATAAATGCGTTTCGATTAATTTGGGTGATACGGAAATTACTTGGATTTTCATTTGGAACATTTCAAGAAAATCTTAATAAAGGCCGTGCAAAAATTAACGAATAGTGTATAAAAGATACTAATGAGCTGCTTTCATTTGTTTCTTCATGATAAAAAGAAAATACTAATGAAAATGATGCTATTGTAAACACGACTTTATTATGCAGGCTATACTAATTTATGAAGATTAAGAACCACATTTTTGTAAAGGAAAAGCAGTCTTATAATATTTGAGTTTTCTCATCATCGCTAACTGCCATGCCTGAAAAAACAAAGATGTGTCAGTCGTATTTAAGTGCAATGATCCAATTTTCTTAAACATTTTCAAAAAAAAATATATTAATTTGAAAGAGACCCCTAAAATTTGATTGGTATTTGAATGCTAATCAAGAATATCTGAATTTTGCTCTTATTAAGTTTAAAATGCTGCTTAACTATAAAACAAAATCTGATGTGTACACCACATGATTTCATTGTACGGAATATTAAATTATTCGCATTTTTGCTTGCCTTTCATTTAAACATATTGGATTGAATTAAATCTACTTCGTCGATAACGCATAAACCACAATAAAATAAATGCATTCTTTAAAATTATCTATATTAGTTTACCGGTTCACTTAACAGCGTTACATGTCACTCATTTTATAACTCTGCGCAAAAAGTATATATATCACCTGAAGAATTATCAAATCGTTGCCACATGTTCTATTCAAATACTATGATGAATCTAAAACCATGTATAAAAGAAATTAAGCAAACAAACAAAAAAGAAACAGTTTTTCACAGACAATTCAGTATTTCTCATTCAATTAATTCAGGTCTCACTTCGAGACAAGGCAGAAATGCATAAAAATTCAAAATATCCCTATTAAAATGAATTTCTCGAATATTCCAGAATGGATTAAGTATGATTTAATTCGCAAAAGTAAAAGAAGGCGTTATCGTTTTTGTTGCGAAGCTTAGTTTCCCTAGATTGGCAAAAAATCCACTATTCAAACAAAGATGGCTGCTATGGTAATAATAATTAGGCTTAGCCGCACTTAAACAACTTTTAAATTGTTGATAATTCTACAAATACTGCACGTAGATTTACTAAAGGCATAAAAACCTTAATCGGAAGATAAGAACAACATAATTGAATCATTTTTAAAGCAAAAATCGCACAATTTACAAACATATAAGAATAGAGAAACTGAGATCACTGAACCGAGTAATACAGTGGATATGTATATATATATATTTATATACTTTTGGTGCGGCCGATTGCAACTAGAATAGGAGGTGCACATCTACATGTCATATGAGTCCGATATGCAAAGTTTTAACGTTCTGAGGATACTCGTTTTTGAGTTATGCGAGATACATACGCCCGTACGTACGTATGCTCAGACGCCACGAAAAAATCTTTTCAGAATCCATTTAAAACAGTTTTATAATTTTTTGAGAAAAAGAGTCCTTTATTTTGTCCTTATGTACAGATGTCACGAAAAGACATTGTTAAAATTCATTCAATAGCTGTCAAAATGTATATTTTCGTTGAAATATGACACTCGAAATTTTTCGCGATTACAGTACTTCCTTTTTACTTCGTACAAGGATGTAATTACTTAACTATACACTAACAGATATTACTTAAATTACTTACATATAAGAAATATTACTTAACTCTCTGCAACTCCAGCTGAGCATTAAAGTGAGTACTTTTGTAATGCTTTTACAGTAGTTCGAAAACTAAGCATTCCTAGGAGTTCACATAAAGATATCAAATAAAAAGGTTATAGTTATTTTGCCTCTATCTTCTGACTTTCTTTAGTTTTGGCGAAGGAGTTATCATAGCCTCCTTAGAAAAATAATCAAAGAAAATAAAAAAGAAAAACCTTGTTTTCACTTAAGGAAATTCTACAAATTGAAGATTTGGGCCAGTATTCCTCAAAATTCAGTTTATATTTAAAACTTATGTTATTGTAAAACTGATTTTCTGTTAAATCCAAAATAGTAAAAAAATTATGAACTTCACGAATTACCCATTCTTGTGTTTGATATATTGCACTGTTATTTTTCTTTTCCATCTCACTTATTGTTTTATCTCAAAACACATATTATATTATAGTATTTTATTTTCCAAAAAACGTTTTCTTTATTTATTGGAATTTTGTAGGATTTATTTGTGTTAATTAATCAGTTATTTTATGTTCTGAATCTGTATTGTCACGTCTCTCTTTCCATTTTCTTGCCAGAATGCAAATTTAGTTCTCGCGTATCCAAGTCATGGTTTGAGATTGTTTAAACAGAGCTTGTTCTGCTCGCTGAAGGCCACGTTACTAGTTGTGATAAGCGTTTATGTTGTCGACGTTTCTGACGATAGTACTTTCACGCCAGTTTAAGATTAAGAGCCAACTTCCGCGTTTAAATTACTTTGCCTAGCCTTTGGCTAATTATTTAGTTTTAAATTCAAATTTTATTTTGAATTCGAGCCATAAGTGCTGAATGATTTGTAAACACCACGTGTGCCTTCTGTTCAGCTTACTTCGTTTTAAATAAAAAAGGTCTTTTACACCCTTTTTAAGTTTCTGTTTCATCTTAGCCATTAATTCGCTTACAGTCTAGTGATGATCTGCCGCAAGTTACATTTAATAGAAGGCATATTCTCGACAATTCATTATTAACTTATTATTCCCAGCCAAAGCAGATTTAAGTTAGGCCAACCTAACTTGAATCTGCTGTGGCTGAGAATGGTCATTCCGAGTTTTTTTTTTTTTTCCTTTTCATAAAGAAAATGAAGTATTTAATTATAGTCACGTTATCTATCTTAAAATCTTAACATGAAACACACCTTAGCGCCGTCTAAATAATGCAATGTTACTGCATGACGAGACACAAGAAGAAAAAGAAAAGATAAAAACGATTTGTGAATTTGTGAGTAAGTTTGAAAAAAAAAGAAAATTTTTGTGTTGAAAAGATGATTTATTTGAGTAGTTATTATGTTTTTTAAAGTTATTATGTTTGAAGAAATGGCAAAAAAATGTTCTTTTATTTCAGTTTATTACATTTTGGAAAATATTCAGGAAATAAAATACATTTACCAAGAAAAGCTGCTTATATTTTTATTGCATAAGTTGTTGTATATCCAGAAGCTTAAACTAATTGGAATAATTCAAATTTTGTCGAATTTATTTATATTAATACTTCGCTTCTTCTCTTTCCGTACTTGTCTTTTGTTTGGTTCTTATAATGGCTTAACCTTTAACCAACATCGTTCATATTTTTATATTAATCTTTTATATTTTGACTCGCAGTTTCATATTTTATTAAACCCTTAATCATTAATAGTTTTCACTTTATAGAATTTTTCCAGGACAAAGTTTATTTTAATTATCATAATCCTTTATAAGTATACGTATCTGAAAGTCATTTTTCAGACACGTCTACGATTTTTGAATATATGAGTTGAAATCATTTCTTTACATTACAGGCATATGTATAGTAACCATCATTTAATAAACTTACTGGTTTATAATCTCAGCCGCTTTTTGCATTCAAATTTCCAGGAAACAAAACAAATATATACTAGTCAATAGAAAAACCACTGTCTGTAAAATTCATTCCACTGCTTATTCAACTCAGATTAGCAAAACACTGAATCTTTGATGCCAGAATATCCTACTTGCGCCTATTGTCAAAATATTTCATAGTTCATTCATTTAACATGTTGTTTGTCTGTGTGTGTAAACTGTGTCTTTATCATTCAGCATGTAGGGCTTCAAAAACCGGGTTTGACCGAAAATTTTTATACTCAAAGTCCCTATACACTGCGCACACACAAACAAAAAAAATGGGAAAGTTCTAAATCTCCCGTTGCTCTGAGCCGATTTACGAAATTTGGTTTGCAGTTTTCATGTCTCGATAGCGCTACTTAATACATATTAGATTTATATGTAACATTATTCTAACATAGGTATTTTGACACAAACGGACTTTTTTAGACAGACGTACCTAGGTTTTCCCATCTTTCGATTCTATGACTCAAATTTTGCCCAAATATTACATTTTGTAACATTTTCGCAAAAACTTAACGAAAAATTTAAAAATTTTACCTTGGCACAAATTTCAGTTTCTTAATTTATAGCAACCTATTTTCCTTTCCCTTTTTTTCATTGTGCATGAGCCAAAAAAAGTCCTTATTTTTATACCCCAAGTCCCTGTATACTCTGCACACATACATCTAAAGTGATGGTTAAAATTTTATAGGTTATAATTGAAAACCTTTTTTAAAAATTTAATAAAAATTACTAAACAAAGTTCAAATTTTAAAAACAAATCAGAAATACCTGCCAGTTTTATTTGGATTGGACCTAAATTCCGAATAACGAAAGATGAAATCAAGTAAGTTTAATAAAAAAGGAGATAATAATAAATATATACCAAATTCAATCAACATTGAGGACTAAAATTTCGAGAGCTCCTCTTTTAAAAACTGCTTATGCGAAACTTCGCATTTTGGCATGATTTGAGTCATAGAATCCAATTATGGGAAAAATTGGTATGTTTCTTCAGAAAAAGTCCAATTTTGAGTCAGAATACCTATGTTATAATAACTCTGTATATAAAATCTAATATATATGCTAAGCCTCACTTTCCAGACCTGAAGAACGCAAGTTAAATTCCGTCAGTCAGCCCAGCAGAACCGGAGATATAGGGAATTGTCTTATTTTTTTTTCTTTAGTGTGTAAGGTTCCCCGTACCTGTGAGACATCCTTTTCAAAGCTCTTTGTCCGCAATGGATTTCATAGCGGAAGAATTTTCTTATCTTAAAATAAACAAAACCAATTCTGTAGAAGCATTGTAAACGACTGAGGTTCCTTCTCGAATAATACTAGTTGATACGATTGATACGAGGTTAAAGGGCAACTTCTTTATCCTTTCTAAGGTTTCCACTTTCAAAGTCCTTTACTTATGGATATATTATGCTCACAGAGAGTTTATGTTCATGAAATGCTTCCAAACATTACCGTACATCAAAAGCCTTTTAATGGAAAGGAAATGGTAACAGTCGACTGAAGAAAAAGCGAGGAAAATATTGCTCATGCTTGTAATCATGAATTGGCAGAATGACTAAACAAACAAATGGCAAACTTTCTGCAGGCTAGAAACCTAAGTTTTGAAACTTGAATGAATCACAGGAAGAAGAATTTTTAAAAATTTATTGTGTGCTTAAATTATTGAGATAAAAACCGAAAAAAATAAGAATGCAACTGAAAAATTGTTGTTCAACATTATGGACCAAAGATAAATAGAATAGTTGCTTCTAAAATAGAAAATTTCATTAAGAACGTAATTAAAAAAAGAAAAGAAAAAAAATCTGAAAGTTTCAGATTTTAAATTACGTCCAAAGGCGCATTTTTTTTAACATTTTATAAGTTACCTTTATTTATTAAATATCATGTTCTTTGCACTTAAACCATAAAATTCAATTCAAGAGAAATATCGCAAAATAATTTTAAATTCAGTATATCTCTAGAATTTCCGATACACAGTCTCACGCGCTGGAAAAATGTTTTGTCTGTACAACGTTGCCATTGCTCGCTTTGAAATCCCTGAGTCTGTTGCTCAAAAATTCGTCAACGTTTTACAAAATATGCAAACAAATTCCAATTTCAAATTTGGGCTTCCAGATGCCCGTATTCACAGTAGGATTACGTCATTCGAAATTTGTTGACTCTAGGTACCGTCGTTTATCACAGTGCCAGAAACATACATACATTTATGCAAATTCTTAATTATTTAATGTCTTTAAATATAATACAAGGCGATAATATTTCGTGGCAACAATTTGAATAGTGAAACGGATATTCAGAGTGATTTAACGCAAAACGAAAACAATAGTCCTTCAGAGACAATAGTCCTTCTCCCTTTGGACAAAAAAAATCTGAAAGGTTTCATATTTTAAATTACGTCCAAAGGGGCGTTTATTTAACATTTTGTGTGTTACTTTTGTTACTTTTGTTTATTATTTATCATGTTCTTCGCAATTAAACCATAAAATTCAGTTCAAGAGCAATATCTCAAAATAATTTTAAATTGAGCATATCTTTAGAATTTCCAATACACAGTCTCACGCGCTGGAGATAAAAATGTTTTTTCTGTACGACGTTGCCATTACTCGCTTTGAAGCCATTACTCGCTCATATTACTCGCATTATTCGCTTCGTTTGTTCATCAAATATTCGTTAAAGTTTTAAAAAATATGAAATCGATAATAAAACAAATTTCATATTTGGGCTTCCCATATTCGCAGTAGGATCACGTCATTCATAAATGGATGGCTCACGCTACCGTTGTTTTATCACGATGCGAGAAACATATATACATTTAAGCAGATTCTTCATTATTTAATTTCTTCAAATATAACACAAGACGATAAAATTTAGTGGTACAATTTGAAAAGTGAAATGGATATTCAGAGTGATTCGACGCAAAATCGCAAAACCCAAACAATAGTATTAAATAAATAACTATTAAAATTTTTAAAAAAAATGTAAATGTTGTAAAATATAAAAAGTGAATTTTAAAATTACATAAATAGCTACATTTTACTACTAATTTTTAATTCCTATTTTAGGATTGATTAATGAATTAATTGTTAGTCCTTTTTTTACTTGAAAATTTAAAACTGATATCATGTTTGTAATATACAAAGACATTAATCTCAAATGAACTACATTTGGAACTGAGGTAATTTTTAATAAGCGGCGAGTACTGTAATTCTAAAGAATGAAACAATGCAAAATATGGATTTCGGCTAAAATGTCGGAGACGAATAACTTCTGTACAATGATTGCAATGTTTTACTGAAAGAATGCAGGAGATGCAATGAATTTTCCTTCATTCTTTCAGTAAAATGAATTCCAGGTAACCGATGTTTTACTGTAGATTTATATCACTGGCTCCACGCTGAAGTCACCATCCTGTAGTTTTTGTTGTTTTCACTCACATTCATTTCATACCATTTTTCAGTGCCTTTACATAATGTTAAACTTATTTATTTTACATTATTTGCAGTTTTACAAATAAAATATTTGAGCTGATATTGCTGTTCTCTTGTACTTCTTTTACCTGCTAAAGTTGTTTTTTTCTGCTTTCGCTTACCATTAGCATTTTTCTAGATCACATTTTCTCAAATTTTTTTCGCATTTATAAGTACCCTTGAAACATTATTCGTAGCTTAAGAGATTTTTAAACGAAAACTGTTTTACATCTGTAGATATATTTCTATTATTAAACTTAAAGTGTATAAGTAAAGCATAATACTTTTTCTGCTACTTTAAAACAAACAATAACTCTGTATGTTTTTAAAAATTTTATTGAAAATTAGGCAGAAAATTGCAATATGGTAATTTGAGATTAAAGTCTAACATGCTCAAAGAGAGTTCACCATTTTGCATTTCCAAAAAATAATAAAAAAAGGAAAGGAAATAAATGTAAATCATAAAAATGTTAAAAATGAATGATTATCAATGTGTTACGTAGTATATGGTTCTAGAAACACCTTTTATTAATTATAAAACTGCTGCAAAATTCATAAAATTTATCGGTTTCATGAAATATATATTAAATTTTTCTTAACCTATATCAATATTAAAATCGATTAATTTCCTCACACAGTTTTCTCCCTAGCATTTTGCGCTAGACTCTGAAAATTTAAAAAAGATTCGCTTAATTTTCCTCTTCCTGAATGCGTTCTGAGAATAAGCTGCGATAAATTTTAGAATAGGTTCTTCCACGTAGTGACACTTTTTGTCTTACAAGTTCGAACCTTCACGAACTGCCTCCGAAGACCATGCCGAACATTTCCCTTCTAACTCTTGATCTTTCTGCCTGCCTAATAAAAGAACTGATTCATAAAATCGAATCAAACACGAATTCACATTCAGTTTATGATTCCGCCTAGTTAGTTACACATTCGTCTTCTCTAATTACATATGAATGACTTAAGGCTTGAGGAATAGCAGATATAATAGTAAGAACGGGTGGGATTCAATTTATGAAGAATTAGAAGCAAAGACATAGATATCTTACTAGATATTGTAATGTTAATACTACGATGTATTGTTATTGGAATGTAGGTTTTTTTAAGAAATAATATTGTAATAGTTTCCTGCACTTTATCCGTGAGTGCTTTTCGTTTGTTATGTTCTTAATGTAATCGCGTCTTTCAGAAATTAAATTATTCGCATAATTCCCCCCCTCATTCTCAGATGATAAAATTAGTAAGGAAAGGGGAATACGCTAGAAAATACGGTGCTTAAAAAAACGAGAAATAAATCCTTCAATAATTAAGAAATACTTTTAGAACTTCGAAATCGTTATGTTTAATACCCAGTAACAAAATGATTAAATTTAAAATATAAACTATAAGTATTTTATGCTTTTCTGAATGGAAAATTCCGAAAATAATTTATGCCTAAAAAAGTGTGAAATATTAAAACGTTAACTGTTTCGGGCAGCGATAACACATTCGGACAACTGCTTCTAGATTTTTTTTTGTCTGTAGCCAACTTCTTTAAAAGCATATAATTATTTTCTCCGCCTCATTTCAGATTACAATTTAATTTAGCCTTCATTCTCTCGCTTTTTATGAAGTGGAATACGCTAAACGCGAAAAGAGTAGGAGGAAATTACTAGACGAAACGAACCATCTGCTGGAGCTGTCGTTTCCATGGTTAAGAGAAAAACTGAGCCACGAAAATGACCTAAAGTTCCTATTTTAAAGTAACAGACTCTAGTTCTTGTGGTCTGTCATTTTCGAAAGCAAGATCGTGCCTGCGGAGTTTAGTTCAAGATGACTTGATTTTGTCCGGTAACCGAGAATAATATTCCTTTTTTGTGGCGCGAAGAAGGAAGGAATATGGAAGTCATATTTTATACTCATATTTTTATACTCGTATTTCATATGGAAGTCATATTTTTATACTCATATTTCCATACTCATATTTCATATGGAAGTAATATTTTTATAATCTTATGGAAGTCATATTTAAGATCTAAATTCCATTTCGACTATCAAAGTGTAAATGTCATTATGCGAAAGCATTTCTTGTAATCGCTTTACTTTTCAGCAATCTTCTCTAGTAAACGTAAACAGTTTTTATATTCTTTTTCGTTTGTAAGTCATATTGATTTATTTTCCTATAATCACATTCATGAAATCTTCTTTAACTTCTTTCCAATAATAGTTGCTTACAGTTTGATCAATAGAGAAGATAAGCAAATTGCGTTGAAAGATAATAATTGTTTAAGTGGAGAAAATCGTCATAAATACTGCACTATATAGTGTAATCGACTAGTAATTATTGCATTACTCTTGTACGCATTTATTAGAATCTAAATTCTGCATCTGTAATTGCTTTGATAACTTATTTAACAAATTTGAAAAAAAAAAAAAAAAAAACGAACTTTATTGGGTTTTTTTTTTTCATAACATTTGATACGCATTCTGTGTATTCCTTAGCACTTCTATACTGAACAGACATCCTTAAAAGAAGTCATAATTCTAAAAACCAATTAGCTGAATACGACAATAAAAAATTTTAGTTTAAATATGGGCGCTATTTTCTTTTTACTGGGAAGTCAGCGGGAGAGATAAAATTCCTTGGATTGTTAAATGCAGCTGAAAGTAAAAACTAGCAATTAATTTAGAGAAGTCGAAGCGTCGAAAAGAGCAGTAATCGAAAGAGAAATCATTTTTGGAGAGCGAGAGAATAGTTCGTTTTCTAACTTGGAAAGGCAAGTAGTTATTTCTTTAAAACATGAATGTCTTGCCTAAAGTTTGACGAATGAAGAAACAGAAGTAAATTTTTGTACCTCAATGCAATATAAATCTTTAAATATGGGTTTTCATGTTGCACAAGAAAAAAAAACGTTTCGAAATAAATGTAGGTATACATTTTTGTTTCTGAACTTTTTATGTTTCTCATGTAAATTAACTGTATCAAAACTAGCAGTCTTAGTGTAGGAAAGGGGATTTAAAATTTCCTTAAAATGAAATTTAAACAAAGAAAACTGTTTCAACATTTTATCTTCATTGCTTATAAACTTATTTCTTTTCCTCTTCGGATGTCTAAAAGTGATTGTTTAGCTTTTGATGTACCATAATTCTATTTATTATTGATACAGTAGAATGACGAATGCTCAGATGGAAAGAGCTACTTGTCACATTTTTTAAACATATACTACAAGTTTCCAATATGAGCCCAACCTAATTTTTCTCACATATGATTAATATGTCTGGTGTAATTGATTCCATATCAGTAGATGTCCTGTTTCTACGTTGAAAGTATGAATTTTCTTTTTTTTCTTTCTTTATTTTTTTTCTACACAATCAAATACTTTTTTTAGCCTCATTTGGGGCAGGAAGTATTCATCCATTAGAAATTATAGACGATTAGTCAGTTTCAAAACTGAAACTATTATTCTGGTATGTATATTGTACAACAAAATCATTCATACCTTCATTTGAAGAAAGATATATGTCTTTTTTCCTATGTAAAGCAAGTTATTTATTTTCATATAACGACGTATCAAAATTTAATAACTACTGTAAACTTTACAAGTAACCGAACTAATTTTGATAACCTTATTGGTGCCCCAAATTGTGACTTGTTTCAGTATCACATAATACAATGCCTAGCGAGCCAATTACAGCAGAATGCACTCGTGGATAACTGCAGAAAATAATCATGTTTGTTTACCTATAATGTTGAACTGTTAAAATAAAATATTTCAAAAAACTATTCGAGCTATTTTTCAAAGTATCTTCTTAAAGGGATGCATTCAATTCCTTTTTTGTAACATTCTCAACGGTATTAAATAGGACTGAAAAAGGCAAATTTTGAATTCTCGCAGAAATGTTGCATTCAGTCTCGCCAACTTTGCGAAGCATTCTACGACATAGTATTCCTAAATAGATAAACCTAAATATTTAAATCTTGTGGCGGAGGATCCTGGGAATTTGAATCCTTAAAATGGCTGAAAAACTGAAACTACAGGAATGTTTTGGAAGGACAGATTCATGATGTCACTTCATATATGGAACAGGTTTTAATCTGAATTAACAATATAAACGGTAATCATTAGAGAGATAACATTGATATTAAAGTCTGGTCATGCCGCGCAGACGGTATAGTAGTTAGGGAAGTCGGACTGTGATACCGAAGGGACCGGGTTTGAATCCCGAAAAATGCATGGATTTAAACTTGTCTGTTTCCTTATAGGAGGTAGAGGTGGCCGCCTATTAGGTGACTCCACAATAAAATGACCACCACTTCTGACCTTCGTTGTGACCAATGTCGTTGTAGGCAAGTGCCAGCCATTGGAAAAAAATGTCTCTTGGTATGAGATTATTGTTGTTTCTCTAAAGTTAGGATTATTAAGATTATTAAGTTGTTTCTCTAAAGATAAACGTTTATATTATTAATCTTTATGTTAAAGGTAACTTTTCATGTTATTATTATTGAAAGATAACGGTTTATACTCATTCATAGCGCTATCAAATAATACCAAGTGATGGGTGTGCTACACTGAGGGTTTTTGGTACACTACATACCGAACTTCCAGTAGCGATTTCTTGAGCTACGTGCCAAAACATCTGTAAATTTGGCTTGATGCCGCCGAGATGAATTCCGACCGAGAAGTGAGTTGTACAGAAATGGAACAAAAAAGGAAAGGCAGGCACACGAAAACACAGGAGTACATATTTGGTGTACACGAAATACAAAACGGGATTCTGCATGTGTAAGCAATGAAGTACATAGTGGGAAAAAAAAACGCACCCTGAAGCATCCTGAAATTCGAATTAAAATTATGCATGCTTAGATATTGAATATTCCATATGAGACTTGATAGATTTCTACAATATGTTGCAAATGCTTAGTTAAAACTATATGTAACTATATAGAGATATTATAATACAAGAAACATGTATGGCAAATATGGGTTCATGTATTACGAGGCACCAAGTGCATGTATACATACCTATATTACACCCATTCGTGTACGCGTAGATTATTAACATAAGTATGCAAATATATAAGAACTCAGAGTGCTGTTACAACAAATGTATTCTGTTTGAAGTTACTTAGGAAATTAATTGCTTCTATTCTGAAGTTAGGATTGGCGTTTGCACATTCCAGTGGCTTTGCGTACACTGTGGTACACTTGTTACCAGTATTTTCAGATCTGAATTAAGCATTTCTATTTTTAGTAAATTTTCTCTCCAGGTAGGCAAATGTTATGTTACTGATCGTTTTAAATGACGCAGAGTAGTGATGGACAATCGAAACAAAGTGATCTGGATTCACTTCCATGTAAGCTAAAGTGTGCGTCGCTGAAGAGGAACTTGTTACTGCCTTAGACTCAGCGCCTTTGTACAGAGCTATGAATACTGAAGCCAGTTGAAACATTGGAATTGGTGTGTGTCGCCCTGAGGCTTGTTCTAATGTTTCAAAATCTTCCTAGATTCTGAGGATGGCTTTCTGACTTTTTAGAAAGCAGACTGAGTGCTCCATGTTTTCAGTATCATACCTGCCTTTTCCCTTATTCTACCCTCGGGAAAGGTCTAAATAAAAACTCCTAGCTTCGTTTTAGTGATATCCCTTGAAGAGACGGAAGACGTTTAGTGTTGTATGCATTTCTGTTTGATTCATTGACATTTATGATTTGAGATTTGCAAAATGAAGCTTTATGGTTTTTAGCAAATGTAACTGTTTAAAAATGTAGTATTTTGTAATCTAAAACTCAGTAAAAATTAAGAATTTGACGTGTATCCCAAAATTTTTAATTTTTATAAAAATTGAAATTATCCAAATTCATATAAAATAACTGAATCATTTACAAATAGTGCAAATATGAAATACCTTTCTTATATCGTTCAATCAGCGTATCAAGAATTAAGATTTGTTGCTTCCCAAGACACTTTCTCCTGTATCTTGTGAAAATGTGTTCAGGCGTAGACAAAATGCACTTGATGCATCTTCCTAACCTTCATGAGTTAACTCAAAGTCTCCTTCATCATCATCCATAGGGAAATACGTCTAATAAGGTTTTTATCCTGTACTTTCCTATTTTGTCCGGTACTGAATGAAAATTTTACCATCAGATTTCTTATCGTTTCGTTTTGATTCTTGCTTGCGACTGACGTACTTTGGATTTGGATATTTATATTTGAGATTAAAGGCTTGTTATTCAGAGAGTGGCATGACGAGTGTCATTCGTATAAAGTGAAATGGCTCAAAGTAGGGAAATAATCACATAAGCTTCTGTTGATTTTCGGTTTCGATTGCTTTCTTGTATTATAATTGTTGGAGAAATGTCATATTTTGTCCAAGCGAATACCACTTTGGTTAGAAGGAAACCCGCGTGTTTTTGGAAGTAAACAGATTTCAGTTGTAAATTTTTCTATTTCACTTTTAGAAACTTTAATTTCATAATCTGAAAGTATTTTTTTAATTCAAACATATATTTCAGTATCTCAGTCATTATCAAAACCTTTTATCACAATGTTTTGTTTTTGTACTCGGAGATAAGCTTTTCAAACAAATCCAAGACGTTCTATACTAACAATACCTCCCTATGCAGTCCCTATAACTTAATACCTCCCTATGCAGTCCTTTCAAAGGACCCATAGCTCTGAAGAATTGGAAGTTGTTATCTTCTCTATATTAATCGTGATATTCCCTGTATATTTATGTTTTTAATATAGCTTTTAATACAGCTTTCTTTTATTTTTCATTTTCTAAAGCAATGCTATATTTTAATCCAACATAAGAAGAAACAGTAGTATGTGTTTGAATTTCAAAACAACATTACTTGATTAATAAACTATTAGTTCATAGTTATGAAAAAAATTTAAACATACTCTGTTAGCAAAAAATATAAAATAAAATGCACCGACAAAATTAATAAATGCAAAACCATTAAATGAAGATATTAGAATACTAGTGTATTCATTCTTTGAACACCATGTTTAATGTTTCCTCAAAACAATAAAATAAAATTTTAAAATTTTTACTAAAACACTTCACGCAAAATTTGTTTCACTGAAACAACAGTAATTTAATGCACTTTGACCAAATGAAAATAATTATGGATAAAACATCTATAAGGCTGTCCATCGAAACGCAGGAAGCAGAAGCGGCTGAAAAGCATTTCCCGCAGTTAAAGACGTGCGGAATAATCACACTAAGATTGATAACCTCTGTTAATTCTTGATACCAGAAGTGTACGAACGTATCTCACATATGATAGTTGAAAACTTTCCTCACAAATACAGACTGAAGACTAGTTGCAGTTGAGACACTCCTATTGACTTTGATGTACTGGTTACCTGTAAAGTGCTAATTAAATCACAGATGATCCTAAAGCAATCTTTCTTAGATACTAAATAGATTATTCTCAGAACCAGCAAGCTATTATGAACGCAGAGATTAAAAATAGGAGTAATACAGACTCGTATCAGAATTATGAACGTAGAAATGTAAAATGTAGAACACTGATTATTAAAAATAGGCATGGCACAGACATGTGTTAAACATTTCGGTGAAATGGAACATTCCCCAGAGGTCCGTTGTCGCCTCATTGTAATAACTTAAACTTAGATCTAATGATATGCAAGCATTGATAGTGTAGATGTAGAAATTTTACATTTCGTAGATGTTGATACATAACTAACAGCAACTTGGTACTCGAGGCAAATTAAATACTCATTTTTATTCCGGTAAACATTTTTGCGGCTACAAGTAAATTGGCACTCTACTCGTCCCTTTTCAAGAGCATTTACATTTCGGATCGCCTTGCAATAAAAAGAGAAGCACCAAGCAGCAAACTGTCTAGGCCGAGGTAAAGAAAGCAAGTGTCTTGCGTTCAGGATGAAATTTTAATTCAGAATGAATTAGTTATGATTTTTAACGCATTTGATTGGATAGTTAATTATACCCGAAAATTATAATTACAGACTTCGTTCCCTTTACGCCATGGATTGTGTTACAGTTATGTGACATGGATTACTCTCGAAATGACAAAGTGAAGAAAAAGATGTTATAATTTATAGAATTCAGAGGGCGAAATACCCAAATTAAAATTAAGTATCATGATGGCTATTGCTAATTTAACTTATATTTACATATTTTTATCTTTGTTCCATGTTTATATGAAAGAAGCAGACTTTCAATAATGATGTAGGAATTTTGATTGTGTAGGTACTGAAATATTGCATGATGTATATGATCATCTGTAACGAACAGCAATTTTGCAGTCAAGACAGATTAAATATTCATTTTTATTCTGGTAAATATTCTGCTTCACAAGACAAATGGCACATTACTCTTGTCTTTTCAAGAACATTTACATTTGGAATAGCTTTGCGGTAAATTGAGAAGCAACAAACAGCAGTGTATGTAAGGCTGAAATCTTAATTTAGAATGAATTAGTTTCGGTCTTCAATGAATTTGATTGGAAAATTAATAATGGTGTAAAATTATTATTGGATGTTTTATTCAAATTTTGTCAGCAGGATTATGTAATAGTCATGTAATAGGGATTAATTTCTAAATGATCTGCTACAGATGCGCTATCCCACAGTCATCAGCAAGCAGTTACTCTGATTCGCTTGTAAAGGACCTGTCATTGTTTTCATGGATGTTTATTTTTATATCGTATTTTGTTTGTTTTTGTATATTAATTATTATATTGCTTTATAATGAGAAAATATGATTTTGTTTTATACTGCGTCAATTAGTACTAATAATTTTAATAGAATTTCAAGGATGTGTGATGCAAAAATTTTTATTTCCTACTGATTATAAATATTACTTTTGTCGCGAGACTTAGGCTGTAACATTTATGATCTGACCTCAAGATATCATTCAAGAATTTAAAACATTATATCATAGAAAAGTTGATACTCCAAATTCAGAACATTTTATACCATTTGGAGAAAATATTTCAAGAACTTTGGGAACTTAGAGACTTTCAGATTGGACTCTAAATTTATTTTAAGGATCATATAATATTTTGTTATTAGATCATATAATATTTTCCTGTCATATTTATAAATTAATTTGCATGTGTTTTTGTATATTATGAGAAGGTTCATGAACCAAACGACGAGTCAGTGAACCTCAAATGAAACCTAGGGACACCTAAAAATTTCTCTGAAGCCTTTCATTTATATTTTCATTGAAATTGTATATATGTACAAATTGTTCTCTGTATGTTTCCGCTCTAAAGCCTTTTTCTCAAAATTCAGTTCCCATCCTTTTCTTTCTTTGAAGGGGGGATATGCAAGGTAAGATATAAAAATATGACAGAAATTTATTAACAAATTAAACATAATTGCAACAAACTGGCAATAGTCCCCTAAAATCCTAGTGTTAAACCTAGTAGAACTGCGTTCAGTGCATTTATACTACATTGACGTCATTATCATTGACGTCAGTCTTTCCTTTCAGTTCCTCTGCTGTGTTGTAAACTTTTACCCAGTCGCTGCCCAGAATTTAAATAAAGGAACCGAGATTATAAATAACTCCGACAGCTTAATGCACATCAATTGTTCGCCTACTGCTGCCGGGATAATCCATATATCTCTCTTCGCTGAACTTCTAAAATATAAGCTGTACATACAAAGTTCCGGGTTGTCTATTGCACGCATAATCATTTGTGAAACAAATACTTTGTCTCTAGAACTATATTATCCTATAATAAAATTATGTTAAATTCGGCCGCTTCTGTCATCAAGTCCAGCATTCTATCCATGAAATAACGCATTGCCATTCCATTACAGCTATTAGTAGCCAACTAGCCAACTCTGCACTAAGTTCTATCGATGTATCAACAAAAAATATTACATATCTATCTATCTATATCTATATCTATCTATATATATATATGTGTGTGTGTGTGTGTGAAAATTTAAAAGATGGGCACAGGAATGATGCAGCTTGGCAATCAGGTCACATCAGAGTTTAGGCGTTGTTTGGTCGAGTGGAATACAGCAAAGAGAGGACACAAAAGAATTTAATCTTAAAGCTGCATACATCTTAATCTGCATTGAAGCTTCATTTAATTTAAATGGCAGATCATTTATCTCTCAGATAAAATTCTCCAGATTACATATCCAATAATGATTTAAATTAAATGAGATTGAATTTAGAATTTTGACGTCATAACTATGTACAACAAAGGAAAGAAGAATAAACAGAGCAGCGGAGGTTCTAATAGCAGCAATGGCAGGAAGCAGTCTGACTAAAAAATGGCGCGACTCGGTATTTATAGCGGCTGTTATATAACACCCCAGAATGTTCTCGAGAAAGTACTGGTCTAGGGGTAAGATCCTGAAATTGCGGAAAGTTAATTAGAGGTTGTGTATTCGCGTAGAGCAAAGCCATCGTATTTTTCATATTTTATATATATATGTCCGTGTGTGTATGTACTAAATTCTGTAGATACTTCATTATTCTTTACTGCGTATATAGAATGACAGAATTACGTGGATTCATAAGATGACACAGCTGAGAAGACGAACTTATCAGGCGTGTCGCAGATACAACACAAAGTTTTATTTCCTAATAACTAGTTCTTTAGAAGACATATTCTTTTTACATATTATCATTATGGATGCTATAAGCAACCCACAATTTTATATACTATGCCACATCTTTACTCAGTGGACGAAGCAGGGAAATGAGCAGGACTCGTTTGCGCAGCGACTGGAAGGCAGCAAAATTTAGGCCGCATTTCAGCAAAGGGATGTTTAGAGAGTCGGATTTTTTTTTTGTTTGTTTCAGTTTTGCCTTGCCACTGGATAAAAACATCCGCTATACTTCTCTTACATAATGGCACATTGCAGATTAATTTCAGATAGCATACTTCGAACTGGGCGTAGCCAAATTAAAGAGAAAATTTAAAATGACTATTGTTAAATTAAAGTTAGAAGTTTTCTTTCATATTTTACATCTCACATACTCTCCCCTCGTCTTCAAAAATAAAAAGGTTTGACGATAGAATAGCCATTTTAGAAGAAAGTATTGCAGCGTTAGCAGATGAAGGTAAATTTTATAGAATATGTAAAATACGTGTTTTTTCAGTGAGAAAGAAAATAATTTTCTTCAAAGACACAGCCTTTAGCTTTCATTGCAATCGATCATTTTGTTCATGAACTTTCTGATTTCTTAACGCATAAAACGACACATAAAATATGTAATTTAGAAGTGTCACAAAAATATGTTACATAATATCTAAACTAAACTAAATCCAATTTTTAAAAGTTCGTAACTTCGTTTCCTCTAACAATGTACGTTCTTTGAGTTTGTGAAATGTAACTTCAAATATTATAAAAATTGTCCTAAATTTAGAGTTCTAATTCTTTCAAGAAATAATCGCAAAAATTCACAGTTCTTGAAAATATTTACTTGAATATCATAATGAAACTTTTACAGTCCGTGTTATCAAACCTCCTGTATTCAATACAGTAAGTAACATTTGATAAGTATTCGAAGTAAAAGCTTTAACATACGAAAATTCAAATTAACACAATACCAGTAAATAGTAGTTAGGTCTTAAAAATTTAGTTAACAATTTAAGACTTACAAATTTAGTTTTTTTCAAAATTTCAAAACTTTACATTACCGTACAATAATAATACAAGAAAATTAAATCTGTCTAGTGCGTGTGTATGTGTAGTAACATTTGTGCTAAAACTATGGCTAGAGGAATGTGACTGGCGAGACATTCAGTCAATTCATAGCCATAGCTGACTCTGAAAAAAATTAATTTCAATATTAGGAATACACCTAAGATGACAATGTGTGTGTGCAATCACTGTTTGTATCCTCCTAAGGCAGGATACAAGGCATAATACACATAGAGAGATTCTTAGGTTACAGTACAGCAAAATATACTTCCGTCTTCGGAAAATCTGGCATTTTGGCCAGACTGCAAAACGTGATTGAAAGATTTTCCTCTCCTCGTGTCCGAGCCTTGGGGAACTTACGTAAGAAATTTCGAATGCAAACACTCTGCCAAGAAAGAAAGGGGAAATACAGGAAAGGAGCCAGATTGAGAAAAAGTCGGAAATAATTTATCACAATTAGATGAGTCTTCTTGTCGTTAACAAGTCACATCTGGGTACAAATACTCTTAGGGTTAAAGGAATTTAAAAAATAAAATCTAATTAATTTTTGGCAGCAATAGGTATTTTGCTATTTCAAACAGTTCGTTTAAAATAAGTTGCTGGGTTAAAAGTCCTAAGAGTAGAAAAATGCACCATTTCTAAATTCCTTTTAGTAAGAATATTTGGTTTATCTGTTTCAAAAGCATATTCAGAGCAGTGCTTCAAAATTTTAGAGTCCCTGGAAAAACTAGAAGACGGTTATCTGGTGTTAGGATATTAAAATTTTTCATACATTATTAAATCACTTGGCTTTCTTTCAAATGTGTACCGTATCTTTGCTTGTTTACTTTATGGCAATCATCAAACCTTTCCTGAGCATTTTTTTTTACCTTCTTTAATATGGTGGTTCTTGATTTTCATTTAATGGATGGTATGGTAATTTTCCGTACATTAAATAAGATAGTAGAAACTTGTTACAGAATTTGATGCATTATTATATTCTTAAGTAACTTGCGGTAATAGTTTTGTCCGTGTAACATATACTTTGATAAAAATTTAATTTACATTTTAATCTAGTTTTACTTATTTGATTAACCCTCAGCTTTGCCATACGTTTGTGGTCTAGTAGTTGTATTTAATAATTGAGTAATATCACGATTTTTCAAAAAATGCTTAAATTTTGAAGAAGTAAAGGCATCATTTCTCTCACTTAAAATTTTCTTTTGAACCTGAATATGAAATATTTCTTTTAAACAATTTACGTAAATATCAGTACTTACACTTTTAGAAGAAAATGCCCATTCATAACGCGTAGCATGATCTAAAATAATGTGAATATACTTTTTAGTAGAATTATAATAATTTAAATCACCAACCCCGTATCGATAGATAGCAGTTCAAAAGATTCACTTGCAGGTGGTAGTGTTTGCCCTAAAATAACTCTTATTGAATTGACATACTTAACAATGTTTACGATAATTTCTAATAACTTTTACTATTATTGAAGAGACTGAAGAATGAAATTGAAGAGATTACAGATTTAGCATTGAAGATACACTAATATAACCAAATTTTCGTATAAGCCTTTTTCAAATAATTTAGTGCGAAGAGATATTCGCGTGGAAGATATTATACAATAATTGTTCTTTTATAATTAACATAATGCTTTTTTTTTACTCAGGGTTACAAACATTATCCAAATTTTGAAGAAGTTTGTATATACAAATATTGACAAACAGGATTTCTGGTCAATATATCAGTTTCAACATTAGTAGAACCCGTATATTTTATATCAAAACCATGCATAGACAATTTTAAAGACCATCGGAATAATCTACCAACAAGATGTTTTATATTCTTATGCCAACCTAAAGCAGCATGATCAGTAAGTATTGTATAATGCCTTTCATACAAATAGTAATAAAATTTATATATAGTATATAGTTTGTTTTGTTTTCACTTGAAGATGAGAAAATGGATTGTAAACACTAGTAATAAACCACTCTAATGTAGTATCACTTTTAATATGAAGTAAGCCGTCCACATGACGACTGAACACTGGTATATTTTCCGCTAAAGAAACACAATAGGATTTTCGTACACTGTTAATCACCATAAGTACATCAAGTTTCGAATACACACTCTATAGGAAAAAAAAAAGCAAAAAATATTCTTGATACCATGACGACCATTTGACATCACACGGCGGTAACGCCATCTGTTGCAGTCTGGATACACTAAACTTCTTAAGGTATTAAAAAAAATAAATAGTATATACAGTTGCTAAACATTCCAGTTCAGTAACAGCATACTTTTTTTTAATATACGATCTTAATTTTAGGCAAAGTAAAGCTATAGGGCACAATGCCTATTAATTTTCATATGCCGCATATTAGATTCCAAGATAGAAAATTAAAGTAAAGAAAAGTTGTATTGCTAAATTACTTTCTTTAATATTTTATATGTCATATATATAAATATAATTTATGTAACATAAAAATATTATAATTTAGATATATATATTTATATAGGTAAATTATAATTTAAATTAACAATAACTCCTTAATGCTTAAATTATAATTGGGTATTTCCAATGTTTATTCTAAAATAGTATTAACATTTTCCGAACTGAATCATTTCGAGAGTAATCATATCATTTGGTTTTACATAACGTTGGTGGCGTAAATGTATCTAAAACCCAAACAGCCAATAATAATTTAACAGCATTATTAATTATCCACAAACCATTATAATTATCCATTGAAATCGAAAGTAACTCATTCTGACTTAAGATTTCATCTTGAACACAAGGCATCTGTTTTCTGCTTCTCGGCCTAGATATACTGCTGCTTGCTGCTTTCGATTCTTCTGTAAAATAATTTTAAAAATGTAACTATTCTGGAACCGGCAGGAATAATGTGCCAAGTAATTGCGGCCGCAAATGTTTGCTAAAATGAAATGGAATATTTAATATGCCTCGATTGCGAAGTTTGCATTCCATTATGGATCAACATTTACGACATGCAATATTTCCACATTTGCGCACGTCAAATTTTTCTACGTCATTACATCTAAATCTGCTTTATTATATGTAGATAATAAAATATAATAATAGAACTTTCTTCCTTGCAAGACGGAAAAGTGTTCCATAAGGTAACATTCACGCAAAATGATGCACTTCCTCAGAGCTCTTGCTTACCATTTGTTGTGATAAACATTTGAGAGGTTACAGCCAAAAACCTAGCGGCAAAAACATAGCAGACGAAAACGTCGTGGAGGAAACAACGCAAGGCGAAAACGTCGTGGTACAAAACATCGTGGGAGAAAATAAAGCAAAGAGAAAACATCGCAGTTCTAAAACGTCGCGGTACAGAATATAGTCGTCGAAAATAAGGCAGTTTAAAAACATCGTCGTCGAAAATGTCGTGATAAAAAATAAAGTACCTACAAATCATCGCATGACGATAACATCGCAGACATACGTTTTTCAGGCTTTAATAATTGTAAATGGTTATTCACTTGCGAGCGCAAGGTGGAAAGAAGGATAAATTTTACTTTCATATTTTTTACTAACTAATAAATTTTAAAAAACAGAAGAAGAAATTTAAACAAAACAAGAAATAACTTTCACTAAAAGAGTATCAGATTAACAAAAGTGAAAAAAATAATCTCATAATTAACTTCGCAATTTTTTACAGATAAAATCATGCAGGTACTTATTTTCCTTTTTTTATTCTTTTTTAGTTTATACTTTTCATGAAAAATTACCAGTAAAACTTTATAAAAAAAATTCATTAATGATCTTTGTTAGTTATCTATGTCAGTTTAAAACTCTTAAGTGCTGTAAGCTGCATTAATTTTCTCTGCTTAAGTTCCCATTTTACATTTTCAACAAATATTTATCAGTTAATAAAAATATTAAAGTAAAACTTATCTTTCTTTTCATCTTGCGCTCACAAGAGAATATCCATTTATAATTATTAAAGCCTGAAAAACGCATGTGTCGGCATGCGATGATTTCTAGGTAGTCTTTTTTACCACGATATTTTCGACGACGATATTTTGTATTACGATGTCTTAGAACTGCGATATTTTCTCTGCTTTACTTTCTCCGACGATGTTTTGTTCCACGACGTTTTCGCCTTGCATTGTTTTCTCCGCGACGTTTTCGTCCGCGATGTTTTTGCCGCGACGTTTTCAGCGGACACCATTTCAGAACGACCGCTTCCACTCTGTTTCGAACAAATGTCTCCATTAAATTCTCTATATTGACTGGCTTTGGGTTATGGGGCTACATGAAGTCAAAGGTATGCTCTAATTAACTGGTTATTGGCTATACTGAAAGAAATTGCTCTTCACCACGTAGCAGAACTTTCTGATGTTCAATGCTGTGCAAAATATTGCCACCTCTAATTGCTATTCTCAAGAACAATTGCCGTCACACTAAATATTTCTAATCCTAGTTGCGCTAAGAAATGGGCTGCATCATTTTATGAGCATCTGACGCAGCTTCGACAGAATGAGCGAACCTTTTACATGACTAAAAAGAAGCTTCTATTTTCTACCCATTTCTGTAATTTCTTAACTCTTGTACCCATTTCTGGGCCATTATCTAAACTTCTCGAATTACTGAACTGAATTTTTGCTTTTTAATTACTAATTTCGTGTAATTGCTGATATTTTGTTGATTCTTTTTATTTCAACTAATGTATCCAGTAAAACAAAGATTTTTATCTTAACTTTTCTCTGTACACCCAACCATCACACATTAGTGTTACTAACTGAGTTCACAGTTAACAACACAGAAAACTTTTGCATCCTCTTTAAAAATTGCATTTTTTTTTAAGAAAAATAAATGTATATTTTGGAACGTGTCATTTCTCCACTGACTTGATAACATGGTTGGAAAATTTTGCGAAAAAACGTCCGCCTAGCAGGTGGTGAAGAGCCCTTTAAACGGTAGTCGAAAAAAAGACTATCCTTTTCTCATAATTGTTGTGGTATTTTTCAATTTTATAGGCTGGACGACTCAATGCCACCTTGATATCGTGAAATGCAATTAATTTGTAGAAAGATCTCATATGATTTGGTATCAAAATATCAACTTTCATGGTCTGTTTCTTTTAATTTTATCAAAGAACGAACTTTGAATTTAATATCCCTACTTTAATTTATTAAATGTGCGAAACAATATGAGCAATTACTTATTCAGGTTTAAACCATTAGCGATATAAGCCAATTATGTCTTACCAATAGACCTATTTTATACAAAATACATTTGTATAATGATTCAAATAGTCTTTTAATCATAATCACAAAGTAGTTAGCTGTTTTCACTAGAAGAGCAAAAGTTGATAAAAAAAATTATAAAAAAAAAAATAATAAAGCTTTCAGATTTTACATTACGCCCAAAAGGGCTATTTTTTTAACGTTTTGTGTATTACCTTTATTTATCAAATATCATGCTGTTTGCACTTAAACTATAAAATTCAATTCAACAGCAATATCTCAAAATAATTTTTAAATGAATATATTTTTAGAATTTCTGATACACAGTCTAAATACACGCTGGAGATGAAAATATTTTTTTTTCGTACAGTGTTGCCATTCCTCGCTTTGAGAATTACTGAAAGTTTCGTTAATAAAAAATTCTTTAATATCTGACAAAATATGAAATAGAAAATAAAACAAGTTCCAAATTCCAAATTTGGGCTTCCAGATGCCCATATTCAAAGGAGGATTACATTATCCAAAATTTGATGGCTGTAGACACTGTTACGTAAGAGCATACGAGGTGGATGAATAATCCGCCCAGCAGTCTTTTAAATATTTATTTTAAACTTAATAAAGATTTCTTGAGTAATAAAAGTAAAACAATAATTCATTACAGTCATACATACAAAAACTACCGCTTGAAGGGGCTGTGAACAGTCGCGTGGAGCGACTTCTTTACAGCCACATCTCAAAACAAAAGTTCTAAGCCAAGTCTAAAAAAACTTTTTCTTGCTTTTACGTTAAATTCGAAAGGAAACCGCACAGGGGGAATCCTTCCGAGTTCCTTCAGTGGAAAATTACTTTTGGTCATTTAGCGGACGCTATCGTTCGCAAGGAAAGCACCCAAGAGGTGCCCTTAAACTTCAGTAGTTAATTTACCTGAAGATTAGGTCTGTTAAAAAGAGGAAGTCTTCTAATGTAAAACAGACGATCCTTCTAATATAAAACGGATCGTTACAGTATCGTTGTTTTATCGGAATGCGAGAAACATACTTACATTTATGCAGATTCTTCATTATTTAAGTTCTTTATAAATATAATACAAGGCTGTAATTTTGGGTGGCAACAGTTTAAGAAGTGAATCAACGCAAAATGCCAAATTAATAGCCCTTCTGTGCTAACGCCCTTCCCAGGCAGTATTCCCCCAAAATATACGCATAATTTTGGTGAAAAAAGGGTGTGGTACTCTTTGGCACACTATTTTTACGACAGTTTTACGAATGAAAAAAACTGAAGATGCTATCGACGCTTTATCTTATTTTAGGCACGTTATTTTTACGAAAATTATACGAAACGAAATATACTGAATAAAAACTGTCGACAACACAGTACTTTTCGTTCGTTACTCTTACGAATATTATACGAATTCTAAAAACCATTTAGAAAAATCTGATTCAGAGTATCTGTTGTTTTATTTCTCATTTTACAATTTTTTCTCCCCTTCGAACAAAAAAAAGAAAAGAAAAGAAGTATGTGTAAAAATAGAGTTTTTTTTAATTGAGTTTTAATGCCATATACTAATATTATTATTTAAACATAATAATAATAATAATAACTATACGAAATTGCACGCTGAATCCTATACTTTACATAAATTTCAGTTCCATTAGTCATTGTTATAAAAATCACATGAGGCTAATTTCTTAAAATTTTGTTTAATATACGGAAAAATGACATAGTGACTTTAATAGTTTTATATGAGAAAAAAATAAATAATGTAAATAAATAATTATATTTTATATTTTTCTTGAAAAAGTTAAGGACATTCTTAATATGAAGATCTTCAGAATAAGTACAATGATCCGGTTAAATGAACTCAAAATTTACGTGGTTGATTTCACGCTAACTTATCAAACTTACCGACAGACATTTCTAATTTTCGTAGAAAAATTAAATTATTTCTTTAGTACAGAGGTGCTGTGAATAAAATTTTTACAATGCAAAAATAAATTTGTATCATATGTTAATTTAGAGGATTTCTTAATATATTTAATTACAAAGAAACAAAAATCATTGTAATTCTTGTTCAATGACCATTAGCAAAGCAGGAAATTCTACTTCCGGCGATATGGCAAAATATTTGTCAAGTCAGCAATGGCCGGGGTATCGACGTTGGCAGAATATATATTGGTTGCTATATCAGATCAGATATTACAATATTGTTTGAAGAAAGTAAGTGAAAATGTTATATTTTCAATGTTTAATATTCATGCTTTCTTCACCTATGTGAAATTTTACGAGTAGATCCACTCTAGGAAATGTGATTTTCCTCAAGCATGTGTTGTTCTTTTGTGAACGTGCCGAATCATTCATTTTCAGCATTTGGTACTGTTGATGACATAAAATACCATCAATAAATTGAAAACTTCCTGTTTTGCATTTGTGTGTTTCTCACTTTCTTATAGTCATATTGTTTTTTACTTAAGCATTTTAATATTTATCTTAAAACATACTGCAATTGAGTAAGAAATAGCCTAATGGAAAAAGAAAGGCAATTTTAACATGATTAATTATTCAGAAATCTGTTCTGAAAAATGCATACACTAATTGCCCTTAAAATATCTACCATATGCCAAAAAATAAAGCACGTAACTTTCATTTATTTATGAAATTCACATTTTTTATATGTTCACTATTTTTCCTAAAAATAATTTAATTGAATTTAGTTTTATAAATTTGCCTTAATGCATAATCTTTAAGTCGGAGATATTGTGCTATTAAAAAATGAAATTTTATGTGATAAAACACAGATACTTTTGCTCCATATCTGTGTTCATTTTTTATACTGAATCTTCATGCACTTGTAATTGCTGAAATATAAGTTTTCTTTAAGTCCTTCATGAATGCATTTTTTTTGTTAGTTTAGTTTATTTGATTTTCTCTGTTTCAAATGATCTGCCATTACGATTTCACAGTTATCGATAGGAAACAAACTTACCATTCACATTTCATAATTATTGAAATTATAATGGTATATTTGTTTGAATCAATACTGTTTGTTTATAAATATGACGAAAATAAATTCTAATAAGCTAAGAAATTATTTATTTTCTATTTATTATGAAATATAAATAATGTAACCAAGCAATTTTCTTCATAGTATTTCACTAAGCATTAATACTGCAGTATGAGATTCAAAAAAAAAAGAAATATTTCAGGAATTTTCACTCGGTATATCTTGATGATATGTAAAATCACGTTGTTGAAAGGAATATTACTTTTGCACAGGAAACTGATTCTAACATCCTCATGAATCAAACTTTTTTAAGAAGGATTACGGTTTCTAAGCTAACTTAAAATTTTCACATTTTGAAAATATAGATATCATATAGCATTAGTTTTCCATGGAACAGAAATCAATACCAATAGAAACGGTGGTAAAAAATTTTCATTTAATGTAGGGGGATAATATAAATGGGAATGTCCTGATATAGTTTCAGTAGGAAATGAAACTATGATTTCAGACCTTGAAAAAAATAATGAAACTGAATTTTTGGGTAGTGAAGATGAAATTCTCGACATCTAAGGAAAACTCTGATAAATGTAAATCTTGTAAATTCATGTATTGCAACAGAACTAGAATGAACTATTTTTACTAAGTATGTGGAAAATGCATGCTAAAGTTCTATTTATTTCCTAAACATATTCTGCATGTTTATTTTTTACAAGGAAAAAATTAAAGTTTAAAAAGTAGCTAAAAGCTATTATTTATTTATTATTTACAAATTAAATTGAAAATAATAAATTAGTATTCAAGAACGGAGTAAAACTAGATTTGCATTCAACTCTGGTAATTTTAGCTTATGATGTTTTGCTATAACTAATATGATTTTTTTGTTTAAGTATAATAATTTAAAATTTTTGCTAGAGAACGAAGCATAGAACGTTTGGGATACATTACTGCCACTAAGTCGTGTTAAATCCATTGTGAGGTAATTTTCTATTCTACATTAGCTCAATTAATCCTTATATCCTGTTACAGATATATTTTTGTACTACTAAAATAGTAAATTTATGAAAACTATAAGAAAAATGCAAAATATTAGTTAAAAATGACGAAGGTAGAATTTAATTGAATATAATCAGTTGGAAATGCTGTCTGTCTTTCCACGAGTTAAAAAATGACTTCAAATAAAATTTCGTTTTTCAGTTTTTTATGTTATTTGTTTATTATTATTGTAATCCAATTTATCATATTTACTCACATATTCCATCCCTCTTTTCACTAATATATATTATGTATTTCAAACGACTTTATCAATTTCAGCAAATTTTTTTTTACCTACAGCAATACTATTGTAGTTGTATATACAATATACATTGTTAACCATAAATCAGTTTCTAAATCATATACTAGGAAAATTAAGGGGGAAAGTACAAGGAAAATATACAATTAAATTGTGACATTTAGTGTTATTTGAGTTTTTTTCTAATATTTATACTAGAATGCAAAAATTACCAAATACTGTACATCAGCTGAAACACGGAGAGTCATCATTCCTTATTGCCAAATACTATTAGCTTATATTCCATTTTAAATTGAAAAGTTGCTTTGCGCCCAAGTGCTTAAAGCCTCCCAGAACTGGTACTTTAACCTAACTTCTATTCCTCGTAAATAGTGCAGCTGCATGGAGTTGACTCATTTTCTGCCACTTGTAATGTAAACATGATTAGCTTCTTTTAAATATATCCTTCATAAAGCTATTCCACCAGGTAGACTTCTTTCATATTTTGCCTTAATTGAATCATTCCGCTAATTACGAATTTATTAAAATTAATATGTTAAGTTAAAACTTGGTAACTGCTATCAGCTGTTAAAATGCACAATTTTACTGACAATGTTTTACTTAAATTATTGTGTATTTAATTCATTTTAAGTATGTGTAAACAAATGCATATACAGAATTATGTTTTGGGTATCTAATTCATTAATATGTGGGCTGTTTTTTAGAAAATTTACTAATGATTTATACTATATTAATATTGCTAAAAACTTTGTGATTTTTACACAATTGAGCTCTTTTAAATAGCTGCGTCAAATAAATAGTAGAGAAAGAAGCTTCATGTGGATCATAAATTAATATTACATGGGAATTTTTCATTTACTTAAAGAAAATATTCAAGCCACAATTGGATTTTTTTCACTGGATTATTTGCATAAAATGTTTGCAGCAAATATTTCCTGCAAGTGAAATGACATTGCTTTTGGCCGGGACAGGAAATTTACATAGTGAAAGCAGTAACCCTATTTTTAGATGTTAAAAAAAAGATAAAAAGGTTTTGAATTTAAATTGATTTTTGAATGAAGATTTCACTCATTTAGTCTTGCTATCATTCTACGTGCTTTTTAAAACATTTTGCTGTATTATTTATAATTTTATTGTTATTCATCTTTCTGTTTGTTCCTTATTTTGCTGAGAATGCTTATGAATGTGTACATAAAATATTTTATATTGCAAACTGAGATGCCATTGTTAAAGATTTGTATTCTGGTTCTGGAGGAATTCTGGTTTGCAATATTTTATATTGCAAACTGAGATGCCATTGTTAAAGATTTGTATTCTGGTTCTGGAGGAATTTATATAAACGAATGCACACTGCCTGGACTTGGACTAAAAAAAGGATAATGCTTGAAATCTATATTTAGATGAAACGATTTTCAGTAACAATTGTTTTAACATTTAACTGATATTTTCTACGTTACCACAAATATAATTTGCCATAATAAATAAATATCTATTTTAACGATTTCATTTTTTATTCTATTTTTTTCTTTTTTCTTCTTTTTTAATGAAGCGAACTATATATTCAAGCACAGAATGATATTTATTAAATAAATAAAATATGTATCATAGGGGTAGCTTTTACAGCAAGCAAACTGAAATACTGCATCTCAGAAAGTTGGAGCATAACTACGAAAACGCTCTCTATCCATTTTAAATGGGAAGAAGCTCTGATTATGAATGCGCGCAAGATATTAACGCATTATTATCATTATCTGAGAACTATTTACGTAATTTTAATGCATTTATAAATTTAGGAGATTAGACGTCCAAGATATTACTTTGATGTCCCGTTTCAGTACTTATAACATTGCTTCAGTACATATAACATTGTTCAATTTAACATTGCTTTGGAACGGACTACCAAAATGTAACAACCTTCGGAAATAACCCTATTCTATAAATAGCTACAGGTTTTGTAAATTTTTAACGTGAATTTTGCTAGTGTCTGCCGTTAGAAAGATGGAAATATTTCTGTAGGTCAGAACAGAAATATATTCAATAATCAAATAATCGTGAAGAACAGAAGTGACACGTTTACAAGAAGAATAACCAGTGAAAGAATTCTTGGGTTTCTATTCCAGCTGCGTCTCGTAGTTGGAAATAAGGAACAATTCCACTCAGACAGCCATAGAATTTTAAATACGTCACGTTGAAAAATGTGGTAAAGGTGGAAGGAGGCCTTAATTCTTGTTAAGAAAATATTTTGGCAATGTATAGATGTCTGAAATCGAATTATTCGACTAAATGTCGTACTTAAAAAGTTTTGTCACAGCTGAAAAAAATTGGCAATCTTGAAGGAATAAGAATAACATTGCTTTTAACATGTCTCATTCTCAGATTAACCGCGTTTCTTCCAGATTTACAAATTTAGTAATTTTATAATGTCTGAGTTCTACTTGCATTTTGAAATTTGACATCTGAAAGGTAGAATTTAATGTCTATAAATGAAGTATACCAAAAATGAAACGTTGCTTAATCACTGGTAATGTTCAGCCAATCTACGTATAAAGAGAAATGAAAATTTCTAAAATAGACAAGATGGATAAATATTTAATAACCCAATGTTTCATAATTACTTAAAATGTAATACCTGAAATTCTCAATAACATTTCAAAGACTTATATTTTCGTTTTGTAAAATGAAATTTTTAACTAAATGTCTTATCTTAGTTTCAGTAAACATTCATCTTGAATTTCAAACAACTGTCTTACATATTCACAGACTCCAAATTGTTGCTTTAATTTTAAAAATTACCATTTTTCTAGGTTCAGTCTTTCCCCAATTACCATCTTTCTATTTGCCCATTC
>KK118526.1:338171-358509 GCA_000611955.2 Stegodyphus mimosarum
ATTATGTCTCTGTTGTTAGAGATGCAATTAAAATATCTCTTTTCTAATGATTATACATTCAGTTTTTGCCATTCAATATGTTTTACAAATCTCATATCATAAATTTTTCATCTATTCATCTCAGCAGAAGAAACTGATTATGCTTATATTACTTACTTAAAACATAGAACAACTTGCTCTTTGGAATACAGGGAACTATATCTTTTATTAGCCATGTCAAATATACTTCTGTTTTGCCAACTATTATTTCGTCAGAATCCTCAAATTACTCCTAAGCAACTCATAAAATGTAGAAGGAATTATAACTTCGCTGTAAAGACCAAACCATATATGATTCCCAACAATGTTTAGTTAATAGGTGCACATTGTATTACCTACATATTAATGATTAAGTAAAAATTACATCATTTCTCCGATTTTCTAAAATTTCTGCATTCGTCCTGAAGTTGCAATCGTTTATCAGTTTGGGTCTCACAGAAGAAAATAGGACTCATCATCGGGTGTATATTCCCTTGAAGAAGTTTCGGAAAATTATGATTAATTTTACATTTAATCAAACTTCGGGTTAAAGTAATCATACTTACACGATGAGAATACAAATATTACACGGTTGGAAAGCAGGTGAAAGGAATTGTTTACATGTAGCGTATGTAAAGCTTTGCTTAAACGTTCTAAAAAATTAACTGTCATGCTCCTTGCTTTATCATTTATAAAATAAAGCTTTTATTGTACAATGTGTTTTTTAAGTATCCGCTTAAAATATTAGAGTATAATGCAAAAGTCATACAATTAGCATGTACACATGCTTTGAGGATCTTTTTTAAATCATTTCGAAAAGTGCTGAAAAATACGTAAGCAAAGATGCCTTACACGTTCCCACCATGCAAAGCATTTATCTTTATTATATGTATTTCAAATATACAAATTATTTAGTAAAGTAAGCACTGACACGACTACGAAACATAATGAATACATGGATAATAAAAGACTCTACGAAACGATTACGTAGTGAAACTAAATTTTCTGTCTTGTTCCCTTTGCTTGGAATTTCATTTCTAAAAAGGTCATTGAGAATAAACTACAGTAAAATCTCGGTTCTCGAATATAATTCATTCCTGAAAACCGTGGACATGAAAACCAAAATGTTCACAAACAGAAACTATTTTCGTCCTAAGAGTTACTGTAAAACTGCTTAATTCGTTCCTGCACAACAGAGGATTGCTGATTTAAAAAATTTACAAGAGTAACTTGTACACAAGTACAGACCACAACACTAATGAAAATCCCTTTATTTAAAATGAAAAAAGTGCATAAAATGCTAAACGGATAAAAAATATGAAAATGTAATATAATTCTACAGTACACGTACAAAGGAGAGTGGAAAGCATAATAGAAAGATGATGCGAAAAATAAGTTACTGTTTAGATGGAGAACTTCACTTTCGTAAAAACATCAGGTAACTGTCTTTCTGTAGATCTTCTTTTATCTTTACTTCGACTTTCAGCCCTATTCGGCTCTCCTTGAGACTCACTAAGATTTCATTTCACTCAAAATTTTTCTATCGTGATTTGTTTTTGTCTGCGTCTTAAAATGTTTCTGAAGTGAGTAATGGTATTATAATTAAAAATGCTTTCTTTATCTGGGTGATATTCTTAAATGAAACATTTCATCTCATTCATTCCGTACGAATTTCTCGGATAAAAGACGTTCTGCTGTTCCTCTTCCTGTAAGGATACTTCCTTCATAGTTGCTGCTTATCGCTGCTTCTGTAGAAGATCCAGTTCTTTTTTGTTGAACTCATTTTTATGGTCCTTTAACACTCAACTATGTCGTCACTGTTATTTTGCAAATCCACGGTTCTCTGCAGAAACAAAATATCATAGATCAGCGCTTCTCATACTTCGTTAAGGTGGGGGGGGGGTCGTATTATAGATTAAAATGTTCTGCAAACCACTTTACTCTTGCCCCTTTCAAAAGCAGTTTGTTTAGCACATATTTCTACCAGTATACTTTAAAAATAAAATCAATTAAAATACATTTAACTTTGTATTAAATTAACAGATTAAATTTATATTTGTTTTAATAATTCAGTTTCTTTGGATAACCTTTATCTTATTAAATAAATACTGGTACTCACATTAATGTCATAGATGAGATCGACAGCTGTTTCTGTTTGGATGTATGGTGGTAAGCTTAAGTCTGAGATCGGCACACACATCAAGCCGATTTCTGTCCTTTGTTTTTATTTTTTTACTTGAGTTAGTGATGCAGGCTCTATCTCTACACAGATACGCAGAAACAAGCTGATTTTTAAGTTTTTAATCACGATTGCCAAATTCACTAAATTTCGTTTTCACTGATAATTAGGTCCAGAAATTAACCATTCCCTCTTCCTGCCATTCCATTTTAAGGAACGGAGCATTAGTGAGTTGAATTGACTGTTCTCTTTCATTCAATAGAAGTTCATTAAATAGGAGTGGAAAGGATAAGAACCTATGCAAATTCGCTATATTTATCACTCGGAAAATAAGTATCAAACTGCGACCCCAGTGTTTTCGGTATGCTGTTGCATAACTTTTTCCCGTAGCGCCCTAATTTCGTACCTTTTTTTGGTTAGCCTGCTAAGAAAACAGAATATTGATATGATAAACTGAGAAAAGTCTGAAAAAATATGAAAATGTATGCCAACACTTAACACCGTATACGGAATTTAAAAAATATCCTGCTATGTAGATTTTAAAATTTTAGTGATTTTGTTGTTGAACTACATGTGGCGTAACTGAGAAGAAAACTGTAATTAACAATAGAGTTAAAAGACAAAAAAGGGGGTTAGTAGGCTACGAGCTCAGCGCGAGAACGTGAAAAACCTTATCAAACCCTTTTCGGTAACCATTAAAAATCTGAAATCTTTCAGTCTTTTTTAAATTTTTAACTATAATTTTAATTTATTTATTTTAATTAATTAATTAATTTTTATTTATTTATTTATTCATAATGATCACATTACGAACTGAGCGAACGATTACACAAAACTTACCTACACATACTTGGGAGGAATAAATCCAAATGAAAAGGTAGAAAAAAAATCGCATCCAGAGTCTTGGTAAATTACATCTCATCATTAGTTTGCCTGAATTCCTCTCATTACTGTCTAACGTTCTCTTAATTCCAGTACACGTATGGGAAATCATCTTTGCTATCCCAATCAAGATGTTCCGAGATGCGAAGTTTTTTTCCGCACTATGGCAACAGCTTAGAATGTTCTTAATCACTTTGCCACGAAAAACTCTTCAGTAAAATAAAATGAAACCATTAGCTTTCCTTTTTCCATGCAGAATTATAACTCTTAATAATTCTTTTTACCACTAAGTTTGAAACAAAATGAAAAAAAAAGGATTAATGAGTTATGGAATGAAAGAATGTTTGTATAACTTCGTGTTGAAATAAGTTTGTCATTTCTTATATATACCTTTTTCTTTTCCATAACGTGCTTCAAAATATCAGGTCCGCATTACTATGTCCTTGAAATTGAAGAGATTTATGAGAAGTTAAAGAGTTTATTTTAGTTCATGAATTCTTTTATCTTTAGGAATGATTTACAGTTCTTTAGCATACTTTTTTATATCTGAAACAACTAAAGAATTATAATTTATTAATAAAAACAATTCATGTTCTGAACGAACTTTAGAGAAAAACTGGGATAATCCCAATAAAATTATATACCAAAGGTACAGTGATTATTTGACTTACTGAATTATAAAAAGCACACTAAAATTATGTGTCTATTAAAATTATGTTATTATGCCTTTGTGACCTCTGCCCGGTATTCACATTGCGCATGGGAAAAATCACAAAAATGCTACCTGTAGCTAATATGTTCGTCCGAATTTAAAAGTTATCCGAACACACTGTCTTAGTTCAACGGTACATAATGCAAGACAATCGAAAAGTTGTTTTAAATTATACTACTAATATAAAGGTTATCCAGTCGTCTATTTGTATACCATATATGAAACACCATAGAAGAGCAAATGTGCTGATTTAAAGTTAGTATTGTGGAATTGTACCTTACAAAGTTAGGTTGTGTCTGCTTGATGCGCTGAAAAATTTATTTTCTGCAAAACAAATGTGTAATGATAATAGACTAAAGTATGGCGTACAAAAAGAAAGTTTGAAAGTAATCTCTAATTGAACGAAAATGAAATAAAAATATGTGCTACAGACTAAATATACTAGGCTACAAAGTTAGGGGAGCCATTACTTCTTGAAATTGGTCTTGAAAATTATTTAATGAATGTTTCATTGTACAGAAGGCAAAAACAATTCACTTTTTGTATGAGCATATAAAGACATACATATTCTGAAACTTGTATAGCTTACCAGAATTGCACATTTTAAAAATGAGGGATCAAAAATTTTTATTATGCTTTAATTCCTAAAAATATCTTACATAAAATAGTTATATAATGTTTGGTGCATGAGTAAATTTTAATGTACAAATTTTATTTCTGTTTTTACATATGTATTTCATCATAGTGAGTATAATGAAATGGAAACGCCATATTTTAGAGATTCTGAAATGACATTTATTAGATCCAGTATTACTGGCTTTTATAAGAAGTAATTTTAATTAGCAAAAATACGGAAAGCTTTTAAAAATAAAATATGTCAAACCTTTCTAAAATGTGTTCTTATTTTATGAATATCATTTAAAAATACTTAATTTTGACAGGTCACTACCAAAAGGAATTAAACTATAATTGCCAATTAACTGAAAATGAAAAGTAAAATTATTATTGGAATGCTGAAGCTTGTGAAGATGTGGCATTCTAAAAGCAACTAACTGGAATACGAATCATTTGTATCCCAGAGTTCCTATATCATCTTTATATGATTTGGAATAGTAAACTTTAATTTCTTTCTTTTTCTTCTGAAGCTGTAATTTATCTCACTTTTAGAATAGTAATGTCAGATCAAGTCCATAGATTTTATCTTGAGTTGATCTTATATCAAGAAGTAAGGTTTGCGCTTGTCCGTTTCTTAGACCTTGGGAACTTTAAGCGAAGTCTATCACTGTTAAAGGTAAAGATTCGGACATTTAAGAGCATCGTATAAAGGTCTTACCTTTACGATTCTGGGCACGAGATGCCCAGGGTTTAAGCAACAGACTATCACCATTAAAGGCGACTACGAATTAATCTAGCTGCGGCCTGGTTTAAAGGAGAATTCCTGAGGGATGAATCCGAGGGTGTTTTTTCCTTTCCACCAACCTCTTGAGAAAACTTTTGGCTCGGCAGTATTTTAGTGCCCCTTTTCTGTAAAGACCTTGGATTTGAAGCAAGACCTAAAGAGTCGGTTGGCTTACCACGCTTACAAAAGATTTGCTTCTTCTGTGAAAGTACTTACCAAATTTTCTCCCCGTGATCTTTGAGTTAATGTTGTGACAACACATTTTAAATGTATTTCTTTAAATCTTCACATAAGATAAAATTTCCAGGCTGCGCAAAAAGCTTCCAAGTCAACTACAATAGTATTTTGCAGGATTAAAATGTGTTTCATCAAAGAACGTGGCATCTTTGTTATTTTACCGATGCTATCATAAAACAAATATATTTCACAACTACTTTATTTTTTAATAATACTTTCACGAGCTGTCATAAATAACACAACTGATATCAGAGTACATACGACTACACAAAAATAATGTTTTGTTTTGATTTTTATATTATGTGTGTCCCTCACTACTTAGTAATTTTAGTTTTGTAGGAGGTTTTTCAGGTGCTTAAAGTGAACTAAAAACAGTACAAGCAAACTTCTGGAAAGCAACTAAACCCAATTAAAGAAACATATAAACGAAATAATTGTAAACCGGACAGGAATTGAATCATTGATGGAAAAAATATACAGAATTTGTTTCAATTGTCTTTAAAATTTACTAAGTATTAAAAAAGTCCTTGAATATAAAAGTGTATTATTAATATATGTGCATATTCTGTTATTCAAATACATCATTGATTTCAGTACGGCGTAGAAATCACATAATAACGGAGATAAACTAAGAATAGGCAAACGCAAATACTGTACGTTTTAACAATTCATATTTTCTAGATTTAGTTGGTAAAATTAGGAGAACGATGTAATAAATTATATGAAGTGTCAAGATAATTGCAAATGCTTAACTCCGACGCAAGCTAAGCACAAGTAGTTAATTCTATTGAAACATTTGCTTACGAATTATGCAACAGAACATATGGAGTATCTCCTAACCTTTTATACAAATGCATAAAATTTGTGGAACTGTGTCTTATATTTGGTGCTCCACGCAAATTCAGTTCTATCCATGTAGTTGCCTCTTCCTCTCATTCATTTTCATTTATTTGGTATGTCAGTAAAATATTTTATACACTGTCTTAAAACAAAATATTCATAACTTGTCTGAATACGTATCTGATTATACGATAAGCAATGTCTCCTAGCATATAGCTTTGTACCAATATCACTTAATTTCACAATTTACTCTCCGATTTCTTTCTACTTTAAAAGAAAAGAAATGGTAGCACATTATTTTCTATAGAAGGGTCTACCAAGTTTCCTCAAGATTTATTGAGACTAGGACCTTTTCATTTGTGAATGGTTTGTTGCCATTGGCAATGTACTTCTCGTGCTGTACATTTCTTCTTCCTTCAGCCTCTTCACAGAACTTCCGCGTCGAAACATTTAAGTACCTCGATGATCTAAAAACATTCTACCCTTACATCTATGCCTTCTTCGAGATTTGGACCTTGACCTAAGGCTATCGCAGGTTACTCTAATATCATGTCAATAGTGTGGCATCTATCATGTACGAGGCATTTTGCAATATGTATTAATTCTGGAGCGGAGTTTAAAATTATAACCTTATGCAGAAGTTTAAATGCCATACCTTGTCAATAACATTTCTCTATAAAGAAGCACTGGTTTTAAGTCTAAAACACTGTTCGTTAATTAATTATTACCTTTGTGCTTTTTGCCGCTTACTAAGATAAAATTTCGATAGTAATTTGTGACTAGAAAATCTGCGATATTTTTAAACTCTCAATTAAGCAATTAAACTACGTTTCATTTCACAGAAAAAGGTAACATTTTTGCCTTAAATAAAATAAAGTATTTTACACATTTAAAAAAAACACTTTTTTTTAAATGTGTAAAACCTTGTCGAAACCGCAGATTCCTTATATGTGCAGTAGAGGATTAAGATATTAGCTGCATTATACAGAGGCTGTTCGCTCATTTTTAGACGACATTTACATTGTAATTACAGATATATTTTACCTAAAATTTTATGTTTTAAATGGTCTATTTAATACCCTTTTTTTCACTATCTTTATAAACTGTAATTTCCAATACAATAAAGACTTTTATATTATTAGAGGCCGTGTTTTATCCCATTGCTCTCGAACAGCTTTCCAAAGGAGGCTGTAGATTGTAGGCTGTGGGTTTGGACAACCCGCTTTTTAAAAGTAGAAAATAGCAAAAATATATTGGTGATAGATCATGAGATTTAGTAGAGATATAAGTGAAGGGTGTAGCCTTGATACACGTTTCTTGTTCCATTTTTTCCAGGAAATTAACAGTAGATTTTGACGTGTCGCTGCATGCTTTGTCTTAATGCAGTTCTACAGATTGATCGCACTGCGTGTAAAGAGAAGATATTTCATATTTGAAAATTGGATATAAAATATATTTCTGATACTATGTGGAGTTGATCTTAATATTTATCTCAACTCTCTTTATTTTTAATTTGCCGTTATATGGAAAACCAACAACAATCATAAATCCCTTAACCTTTCTTTAGATTCCCTGAACCATGTTTTAAGATTTCTTTTCTTCTCTTTGATGATAATAGATGGATCTCATTTTATTTCACTCACTTAAGTAACGCAAGATTCTTCTATTGTGACAATATTTTTTCCATTTCTGTCCAGATAAATGTTTCTCATAAAGAATTTTGCAGTGTCTTCTGCTATATGTCGAGGAGGAAGACAATGCGTATCCAGTTTTTTCGCCTTTTTAAGACAGAAATCAACATTAATCACTTCGTTTACAGTTAACAATGAGCATTTTAAGGATTTTACAACTATCCTTTGATTGGCGGATTTTCTTTAATTATTAAATATTTTATTTTTGCAACTTTGGAAACTTTGCGTTTTTTTCCTTGGATACATATTTGGAAGAGCTTGCAAAGTCCTTATTTTATTCTAAAGAATTATTTTTAGTTTTACTTTCCTTTCCCTCCCGATTTCAGGTGCCTGCCGGAACGTAAATTTTAATGGCGTAGTATGCAAAATCGAAGTGTGTTCAGAAGCAGTATTTAAGCTGCGATTTCGAGAGTTCGTGAGGAGTAGTAACGGAGTTAGTTCCGCGTTCATGCTGCGGGGATTGAGATAGCTCTTTAATTGGTGTTAGCCAACCTTCTCAGATTATACTAACATTATAGGCTCGGCTTCGCTGTGTGCAGCAGAGGCGGTTTAAATTAATATATATAGCTGTTTGTTTAAATTGATAAGGAGTCAGTCGTTTAGCCAACCGTGTAATCTTCTACATAGGGTCTACTGTGAATGCTCCGGAAAAGAACACATAGGCTCCACACGTTTTTCCAATTGAAGTTAAATTTTGATATTTCTTTCCTTTATTGCTTACAACATTACCTATCGTAGCTTTAGATATCAAAACACCATGGCCTTTCACAAATTTTGTTTAATAACCAGATACGAATAATTTGTATCGGAAAGAACACAAACATAGCTTTCGATCCATTGCTTCTTTAAAAGCGATATTTTTCATGAAAACAAAACAGTCAGATGGCAATTTATGCTTTTAAAAATATAGTTAGAGTTAAAAAAATCCAAGTAGAAGGGTTTTTTTTAAAGCGAAAAAAAAATTGTCTAAAAATGTGCTAGCAGTCTCTGTATATTGTTAACGGTTGATTTTCCAGCAATGATTCTATTTTGTCTAAACCTATTATGTTGATATTTCTAACGAAATTTTAGTCATGTAAAGTAAGTAAGAAAAAACTCCATGCCAAATTCATATTTTTAAAACAGCTTGTATGAAAAACATTTTTTTCATAGCCAATTCAGTGAAGCAGAAAATTTGTTCTCTCATATAAAAAACACTACCGGCGGCATCATTAATTAAGTGTTTCACTGAAAATCAGAAACATGTTCAAACCTCTAACGGATTATTTTAGCTCTTTTTTTTTCTTTGGGGGAAAGTAGTTTAAGTCAGAATACGACAATTCTTTTCAGGGCTAATGCATATCTTAAAAACAGTCTGAAAAAAATTTGCACTTCAAAGAAAGAGCATTAATAGTGTTGGAGCTTTTAATACTTAAGAGTTTGTGTTTATGTTCCAAGTTCAATACCAAATGATAAGTCAATAATTGGATAAACAATTCTCAATAACATGAATGTGAAAAGTTTGTGACAACATGATAAACACAATATATACTGTAAAACTGGTGTTCAAATCAATAGTAAATAGTGGTATAGTTTTTTAGCTCCAACAGAATAATTAAATAAATGCGTTGTGTACATATATTGGGTCCAGTGTTCTAAATTAAAAGTGAAAACATTTCAAGAAAGTTAAAATTAAATATAGAATTTATTAGGTTAATATTGAATTAATACAGAATTTTGTATGGTGGCGGAGAAGTGGGAAAAAGTAAAAACATCATACCAATTCCAAACAGGGAATTTAACATTTCAGAATACAGAAGACATTGACGTTCCAAACAGTGAGGAAGTAGTGATGTAAACAGTGATACATTGTAGATAATGGTTTCTTTCTATGGGGAGAGAAAAAAAAATATATATTAGTTAAGTTTGGACATTTTCGTCGCCCTCCATAGTATCCTTTTCTCGTCTATTTCTTCCGACATCGATGTTTCTCTGATAACGCTGACGCCTTCCGCTCCGTCTCCTTCCGTCAAAATGGCGGCATGTCAGTCTCCCGTCAGACCTCCTCGTCAGCAGCTCCCAAGCCTTTTCACTCGAAACGCCAAGACCGCTTGATTGGCGATTTTTGATGGTAGTAAAACCGCCAACAGCCCGGCAACCCCAAGGGAAAAACACGCAGGAAAGTGCAGCTCCACATAGAAGGAGCTTCCTCGTTTGGCGATCATCGCTGCTAGCCTCGTCGAGGGGTCCCAATCCAACATATGAATAGCCTACGAGTAAGAAAAAACATCCCGCCAACCTGACCCTACGGCAGAGTTAGTAATGTAGAAATTTAGCCTCTCCGCAGGGTGCAAAAGTAACTAATGTTGACAGAGGTTTCACAGACGACCGTCTAGCGGGCGAAGAAATCGAAAACAAGTCGATAAATCTCTTTGGGAGGGCAACGGACTGAATTTGAAAGTTTTGAAGGGATAAGAGTTAATTATAGAATTTACAACAAATTAACTTCAATACTGATAAGTACTTAAATAAAAATATAATAATTTCACAGATAATTTTCTTGGGTTTATTCCGACACCAAACACGACCACCATAGTAAGGAAATAAAAATTACTTCAGTTAAAATACAATAATCAAGTATGAAAATTTTTATATATTCTCCACAACACCAAAACGACCACCAAAGTCAGAAAATATGGATCCCAAATTTAGCGGAAAAGGGGGCATAAGAGAAATTAAAACCTAAATTAACTTTAAACATCAACTTGTGTAACAACTTTAAAAAGATTGACCTTAAGGATCAACTTATCAAGAGATTAACATTAACAACCAAAGTTAAGAAAAATAAAACTAAACAGAATTTAAATAGTTAACCAACCAAAAGTAAAAAGAAAAATTAATTACAAAAAATTACTCAAGCAACTTAAATTCAGAGTTAACCAAAACTGCCAAAAATTAAATGACAACAATTACTTTTCAACAAGGAAAAAAAAATCCAAGATCAACTACAAAATAAAAACAAATTAAACTTTAAGTCTGAAGCAAATAAGTTAAATCATTACCTTTAAAACAATTTAAATCACAGCTGAAATAAGTAATACATAACAATAGTTTAATGCATTTAAAACTGCTGTCATTGTTTTACAAAGTAACCCATCACTTTAGATAGAGACGGTAAATAGTCATAAATTCATAATTACGTAGAGTGTCCCATTCAACGCCATACCCACTACATTACATGGAATAGAGCGCTTTATAGCAAGAATTGTATAACTAAGGTCTTGTTTAAAAATTTAAAAACAACTGCAATTAGAAACTTCCAGATTACAATTAGAAACTACAGTTAGAACTACAATTAGAAACTCCCATTCAACGTTTCAAAAAAATACCATTACAGTGACAAAAATTTGAAAAGTTTGCAATTGTTTAAACATTTTAAAATAAGAAGACTAAAATGAAAATCCAATCTCCCGTTTTAGTGCAGATTTCAGTTTAAAACCTGAAACAATTTAAAGTTCAGCAATTATGAAATTAAAGAATTAATCAGCGAAATTAAAGTACAAAATATAAAATCTTACATTTTATTTGAGCTGCACAAAATGGCAAAAACCAAATTGTAGAAAGCATTACTACGTTATCTCATCGTAAATTTAGCCCCACGTACAGACAATGCACTTATTTATTAAGACGTAGTTATTCAAAACGTAGATGTGCATTTAGTTCACTGATTAGCGAGGGTTACAATGCATATTTTTTAAAGTGGCAATACCCCAAAATTCGTGAACTGAAAACAATAAGCCCATTGAAGAAATTTCTTTTGTAGTATTTAGAAAACATTATATTAATGCCAGTGCGGAGAAGAGGGCATTCCCGTTCACTATGCGTTTGCTTGTATTCATACAAGAAAACGGAATATTGCAAAACTCACTACTTTGCTGGGCAGCCTGAGTGAAAAACGCGAAATCTTATCCTTCTGCTCCTATAAACGTGTTCTATATTTAAAGTTTTGTGCTATGACAAGCAATTCCAACCGTTGAACAATACTTTCAATTTAGGAGATAGACTAATGCTTCAAAAATGTACATAACTATGTATAATCTCATATAGTTTGCTCTTACAATATGCATCACATACTGTTGGTCAAAAATACAAAAGCACTTTCTTTATACATGCCTAGACTACATCATAATACTTATTCATGTTTAAATAGTCTAACTTTAATTAAGATATAATAACACGCCCAACAAGTATTAATTTAGAAGTCAAAAAACAAACATCAGCGTTATATTTGCAAATTTTCACAGGACTAGTTTCGATGGTTTTACCGAACCATCATCCTCAGCTGCCAAAGCACAATTGAACGAGATAAAATATAGTGACATAGTGATATAGTGATCTTTCTGTTCTAGTTAACGATCCTAATTCGAATCCATCTTTGCCTTCAGCCTTTGAGAAAATTATGTTTTAGTTCTCGTTTCATCAATAGATGGCGCCAAGTAGCTTAACTCTTGTCCAGCTATTTTTATCTTATCACTATATCTCATTCATTTGCGCTTTGACAGCTGAGGTGCAAATATAACACTGATTTTTGTTATTTGACTTTTTGATTTTGTTATTTTGATTAAACTAATCTAACTCTGCATATAATAATTTATATGTGTCTATATGCATATTACCTGCACTTCTAACCTTCATCTGCTACCCTTTTAATGTTGTACTTAAAAATTCTGCGCTTTTAATGCTTCTCTTTAAATGTTGTACTAGAATAGGGAATGCATTTGCATAGTTGGGAGCCATCCTTTTACGTTTAACTCCAGGGAAGGGATCCGCTACGGCGGCATTCTGTCCTATTCTGTAGCATTTAGAAACATCATAAAATAATAAATCAGTGACGTATAGCTGGAATCTAGAGGGTAATGAATACTATTTAAAAGACTGCAAAATGATACTTCGCTAATTAAAAAGAAATGCTTGAACATGCAACGCGCCTGCGGCGTCTCTAGGGAGCCTGTTCCAATCAAAAGCTAGAAATACAGATAGCTACTCATTCTAAAATTCTGAATGTTTCATTAGGTGAATTTCATATTAGTATAATCTTACCTGATACATCCTTACGTTATGCAACTACTTTCAGCTGAGTGGAAGCTCAATCTGTCTTCTTTGTAGGTAAATGTACAGTTTGATTAGTTTCGTTCATATTCTTTAAGAATTTGTTTAAATTTTTATTTTAAAATTAGTATTTTCGTTTATTCATCTGATTACATGCTTACTTCTTATGGGGGAAAATTAAAAAATGCATAATCTGAAAGTGATGAACATAAATCATTTGAAGAAGACAACTTTTTTAATAATCATATAATTTATTGCAAATGTTTGCGATATACGATACGTGTATCTCAGTCCAATATCTAACAAGTTTAAAGATGCTAGAAAAGATAAAAAGTCATAAAATAATGAAAGTACGAAATATTCAGTAACTTTGGTAAAGATGGTATCATGTAACAGAAAGCATGTATGATCAGACAAAATGTTTGACCTCGTGTGCGCATTATTACTTCACGCCTTTTGAGCAACTGTCGGAAATCCCATTATGGGTTGTAAATTCGGAAGATTCATAATAGTAAATATTTAGTATGTTAAGAAAATGCAATAGGAATGAACTTTGCTTCTGAAAGGTTTGTTCGTTTTTGATTATGGCTAATCACACGGGGTCTATCTACCTTGCTTCTGAAAGAGATGGCAAAATAGCTAATCCTGACAAAAATCCCATATTGACAGACTTTTGTTGTTTTTCCATCTTAAATCCATCAGTGGGCAGGAAAGAAGAGTAGTAGGCAGTGATACGAATTCTTTATCTTATATACACAATTTAACTAAATTTCATTATAGTGAACAATGACATACTCTGATCGGAATGCATGTGATGTACTGTCAAATTAAATATCTTTAAATTAGCCATTTAGTTATAATAATCAAAGCGCTGCTTATCATGAAACCAGTGAATATATTTATATATTATTCATTAAAGTGATAAAGCATGTATTATCATAGTGTTTAATAAACGCTTTCTTCTTAGCTCCATCAGCATCCGAATGGTTAAGACTGCTGCATGATGGGAGGTCGACGCGCTTTCGAACCGCGACGAACTGCTAACTGCGAACTGGCTAACTGCGTACTGGCTAACTGCGTACTTGGCTTTTGAGCTTTACCCTGTGTGTAACACAATTACGCACAAATTTCCCTTAGAAAATGTTCCATCAGGGCATCCGCCTTCTCAAGCAGATTAATCTAACCTTTCTTCTCATTATGCTTTCCAGCAAAAATATCTGATTATGATCTGATATCCAGATATCAGATCAATTAAGACATCTGAGTCAAATAAAGGACGTTTTTCGAAATTTTACGAAAAATGTATTGTTGTGCAGTGATAAATATTAGTATGGAAAATTACAAATATTATTGTTAATGCTTTAGTCGTTCATATAATGATAATTTTATAACACGTATAGAGTCATTAGGTTTTATTTGAAAGCAGGAGGGATACCTTCGCCTGGTCTCGAACCACGAATCTGTCGAATACGCGCCGAGTGTGCTGACCACTTTATCACGACAGCATGCTAAGAAGGGCGGGAGAAGTACCTTATACATGTTTGCTAATTTTTGGCAATAAGTATATCAGTGTTGCTAATATAATTCTTTTTGACAGTTATTTTTTATAATGCCCACGCGTATTTAAAGTATGGTATATAATTATAAAAAAGATTTAAAGTACGCAGATTTAAAGCACTTTTATTTTAGTTCAGAAGTTCGCCTCCTATTATTCATAAAGTACGTGCTGGTTTCGGTTGAAATATATTAAGAAGAAATATTAAAAGTTTATGTTGCAATAAGTATATAAATTAATGTCCTTCCCTTTTTTATATTGCCGTATGCATTATTTCCATGATCAGTAAAAACATTTAGTAAATTTTACTCCTTTATTATGTCGAGGATAATGATATACTTTAATTAAATTATTTGTCGTTTTCTTTATTTCCAGAAACTAATTCGTGACGTTGTTAAAACGAAAATAAATTATGTGAGGGGAATGAACTAAATCACATTGTCGAAACCCACCCTCCACATGAATAAATTCATTCAATATTTAGGAAATTTCTGTGATGCGTTGTTAATTTTAACCTCATGTGAATCTTTTATGAATTGTGATGATGTCGGAGTTTAGGTCGGGGAATAGGATAGGATGCTAGTTAATTTCCTTTTTATAAAAGTCATAGGTTAATATTAGCTCTGAAGTAACGAACACATTTGTTAAGAACATGTTGTTAAAATACGATAAAAAATATAAATTAAGGCTTCTAAATGTCCTTTCGAAATTGATTTTTTCATGCATAGAAAATGAAGCTATGGAAAAGTAAAACCTGTAAAAAAAACATGTAAATGAAGCAAGACGGACACTTTTTAACATTTTGGAGAGGTTTTGCGGTTTTCAGCTGGAATTATAATTTTGGTTGATATAAATAATTACCAGAAACAATATAACATATTTTGGCCAGTCAAAGAAGTCTCAAAATCTGCTCTATGTTTTTGATATTGAAAAATATCTTCGCTCATTACTGTCACAAAATAAATCATTTAAAATTATTTTATTTAAATGTCTTCATATAATTTTGCTAGAGTTGCTATGTGGTACTGAAGATGCGATGAGAAGTATCATAATACAGCGAATCCAGAATTTTTTTATTCTGGATTCTGTACACAATGCTCCGCATCCAGAATAAAATCGAGTGTTCGTATAAATAAAATCGAAACCTTATAATAACGTACAGTTTCCTTAAAACAAAGTTTCCTCCAAGTTTATTCAAACAGCAATACTTATTAATGCTTTGGTATTTTTATTTTTGTACAATTTTATACTGCAATAAAAATTCAAAAATGAACAATGAACTTTAATTTCATTTCTTAATAACGGTACAGTTCTCTGAATAGATAACAGTATATACATATTACACTTTTGTTTAAGGAGGGAAGAAGATACTTGCATAGTCTTTCTTACATTTTAGAATTTTTTTTGTTTTATTAATTTTTAAATTTAATAGTAAACACTTCTTTTATGCATTAAAATTTGAAATATTCCTTCTTTGAAAAATAATTGGGAATGATAAATTCCCAGATACCAAATTATTTTTTGACTTTCGTTGTTTAGTACGGAAAAGAAAGCAGACTACAGATAAAGTAAGCACAGATATCAAATTGGTCAATAAGCAAACGTTAAGGCTTCGTTTGGTTAGAAAAAGTTAAGGCTGGCCTAAGTTTGAAGTATTTCAAAAATATGGCACCAGTTGTGAATGAAACAGTATTAAGCTTAGTTTAATTAATCAGGAATTACACTATTTGCTGTTTCTTATTTCATAAAAATTATAATAAAAATCCAAATCATCTCACCGATGTTGGTTTGTTAACGGATGACAATAAAGTAGCAGAAATCCCATGCAGCCTATTCCTTTGCTGGGAAGCCTAGAGTGAGCTACTAGTAGGCAGCAGTACTTCTCCTCTTATTGTTTTGCACCTTGCTGTAATCTTTAAAATAGACACTTCAAAATCCTTTCAACCTCCTTTATTTTGTATGCATCTTCAACGCGCAGCATTACGTTTTCCACCGAATTTGAAACTATATCTCAAGTTACTTTTCATTGAACGTTTCATGTAGCAAAAGATACTAAATAGAAATCAGTTTGAGGAAAAAACAATTAAGCGACTTTACGTTCTCCCGTAATAAACGATATCATGGTTATGAAGCAAGCTGTGTTGGAGATAATTATCTTGAAATGTCTAAAGTAACAGATTGTAACATAATATTTTTTTAAATGTATGTAAATACATATGTAAAAAGTAAGGATTGTATTCAAATTTTGTTTCACTTTATTGTGTCTAAGATAAAAGAATGGACCCAGAGATTGGATATTTTAGTGTTTTTTATTTTGGAGGGAGATTACAAAATATCAAGATTATGGTTAGTCAAAATAAATAATTTTTCAGACTTTTTTTATCAGAAATTCTTTAGTATCAAATAAGACATTTTCATAGACATCATATCAGTTTATAACCATTTTTTATTATATTTATGTGCGTGTTATGCTTGATCCATAAGCTCTTTCATAATAAACATTGAAAACTCTCACTTCACAGATAAAGCTCTCCCTGTACCTTTCTTTGAGGAGAATTCCTACTGTTTTCAGATAACTAAATAAATGCTGTAAAATATGGAATCGATAGAGTGTTGTCGTTCCTTTTTATATAAATAGATCCTGTTACCACAACTCTAGAGTACTTCAACCAAAAGCTAAAGGAATATATAAGGGATTGCGGAAGAATTCAACATGAATAAAATTTATTTAAGATGTCTCAATAATAGTTCCACTCTATGTAGATTTATACAGAGTGAATCAACTAAAAATAGACGTTTATTCCAAAATAGAACATAAAAGATGCTATTAATGTTCTAAAATAAAAGTGTATTATTTATAAAGTGTATAGTATTCATAAAGTATTTATAAAGTGTAAAAGTGTATTTTAAAATTAAATGTTCTGTTCTAAAATAAAAGGTGCTATTAATGTACTAATTTCTCAAAATGGAAATTTAAACAAAAATTGATAATCTAAGCCCATACACAGACTTTAATAATTATTGGACCGTTTAGTTTTTGAAGAAAGCTACATTTTGTTTTTCAAATAGAACAATTCCTATTGATATCAATAAATTAATTTAGAAAAAATTAAAATTTCAATGGTGTTATAGGGCAAGTACTTTGCGAGCTATCATAACATCATAACTGTAAATACCGACAGTTGTCTACTCCATTTAATGGGGTCGATACTGGAAAAGACGCTCGTATGTGTTACTTTGTGTCATATCTGTGTGTGTTTGTGTTGCTATTTTGCATTAAAACACATGCTACAATTTGTAATTTTCTCTTGTACATAGCAATTCACTAACGAAATACAGAAGTGAAGAACAACATTTTGGAGATTCTGAGGAAGAAAGAGAATACTGGCATTAATAGCTTGTATTCAGAAATTCAGAATGATGACTACCAGCTACCAGTCTGCCATGTTAAGATTGCTACACATATTTTTTCAAAATTTCAATACAGGTAGCTGTAATACGTAGTTTCATATCTTCTGATATAGTCTGTATTTCTTTGTATGTATTTTTAAAATTAGAGAAAAGAATCTTATGAACGGGGCAGCCAACGAACAGCTCCTCTTTTGCCCAATGCAATGATTTTTAAATCATTGGTAAAGAAAAGCTGTAGTACGGCTTGCACTATGCTCTGAGCAACCATTATGTTGATACTATAGGTTCCTCATGGTCTGCAATGGGACACAATCTGGTTACGTTCTTCTGATGCACTGTAAACACTTTTACTAATTTCAATAAACTCCCGATGCAGCCCTATGGGGCTCCAAGGATTTGCTGCTTCTGGATAGGGAAAGGCGTGGGACATATGCCTGTTTACCACTGTTAAATACCAGGCGTCCCCGTCTTCCGTCACCTGTCATAATGTGAACTTACTTATTTGAGCCCAGATTTCCGCCTATGAACAGAGGGCCTAGCAAATGAGGGTTAATTATTCCACACTACAACATTTATACTCCAAGAATGCTGATGCTCCGCTTGACGAAGCCATTGGGGATTATTTACTATGCATGTACTGTGCTGTTATTAATCTTCTGCTGATGTTGTCATGATTTATAAAATTTGCTAAACAAGAAGCATGACAAATCTGATGTGCCATGTCTTAAAGCCCACGTACAAAAGTTATTGCGATTTTCAAAACTGTTCCTATATAATCTTTGACAGAGAGCAACATGAAATGAACGGAACTTATGACTGGAGAAAACACATAGCACACTTGGCTGACTGATGCCACACTGTCTTGCAATGCCCCGCGAACTAACTTGCGGATTTACACCAACAGCACTCTGAACATTAATTTAATTCTCTTTTCCAGTCACTCCTTTGCTTCTGTTACATTTTCTAGATGTTGCGCTAAAAGTTTTCCGTAACTGGTTTAAGAGTTTCACAAATAATTGTTAGATGATTTACATCTATGGGAATATCTTTCAGTATATACACTGCAAGAAATAACATCGTGTTTCCTACATTTCCTGTATTCCAAAAGCATGTGGACTTTTTCAGCATTTGTAAATACCGTCTTCCAGTACCTCTTGCTTCTATTAATTAACACAGAGTACTGACAAGAAAATCCCAGTACAAGAAGATTAAAAGAAAGCAAATGTAGGCAAACTTACGAACACCGTAGACACTAACTACGCTAATAAATAGAAAATATAATAACGGTAGTTACCATTTTCATTATAAGATAGCTTGTAAGCTACTTGTACTAGAATACTGCAGAAACCGTCTTTGACATTCTAATAGTTTAATAATTCTAATTAAAAAACGTGTATGGACTCAAATTAAGAAATCTTGTCTAAACTTCTATTCTTTGAAATCACCAGCATCATCATTTTTCTAAGAAATTACTAATAGCACCTTTTTCAGAATTAACAGCAATCGAAGTTTTAGGTGATTCACTCTGTATGTGCTATATATAAATAGATATTCAAAAAGAGAAATATTTTGAGACATCTGAAATCCTTTCTTTAAGCACAGGGAGCAAAATTTAATGGCTATACATTCTTTTGAAATATGACACATAAATTCTGTTAATGGTTACACCGAGGCTCAGACCATTATTGTTTACAGGACATTAATTTTTCCGATAACCTAGTGATTCAATTTTTCTTTAGAAAGTGTACTTATATATTTCTTTCCGTCTCTTTATTTCCCGAATTTCCAGTTTTCCTCTTTATACTTACAGTTACAGCGGACATGATATGTTGCTAATGGCAAATGTTTGACCGAGTAACGAAAATAAAAATTGCAAAACAATTGAAACAACGTTATTCGGTAGGAAACATACATCACAAAGAATCCTAATTAAAAAATTTTTGTTAAACAATTGTACTAATTGTGTTTCTTTAAGATGGAGCATAGTAGTTTGTAGTTTAGTCTTGGTGAGATTCGCAAAAATGATGTCAAATCGATCTGATTGGTTTCCTGCTTCCCTTTGCCATTTCATTAATTAAAACAATTCTGCATAGTAAGCATTTGCAAATATACTGCCATTGAATTAGAAACGATATATATGCTGATCTGTAGTTTATTTCACTTACTGGCATCTAAACTAAAAGAAATAACATTAAAATTTGATTTGCACTATTTTCATTCAAACGCAGATAGATTGAACAGATTTTTGTACTATATACCGGATGAAATTACAAGTGCATATTGTCAGTTTCAAGACTCGACTAATGTTTTAATAATTTGAGCCCAA
>KK118526.1:361568-381588 GCA_000611955.2 Stegodyphus mimosarum
TTTTATATATTAAGAAATTTTTTGAAAAGTTTAATATAAACTAATATACGGAACGATACAAGTAATCTCATACATAAATAAAGCATCTACAGACCAGAAATCTGTGTCTCGTGTTATGAACAATAGATATGATAATCTATTATATTAATTATTATTAAATCGTGTACTTAAATTTAAAATTTTTCTTGCAAAGTACTAAAGAACATAACTTTAGCAAATTAATTAAGAAAACTATGAATAATATATTCATAAAGGTATCTGTGAAGTAAATATTTTGTGGTTACTAAGTTTAAAAAAAAAAAATCAGAATGTACCTTTAATGCTAATGTCATGATCTGGCGAAGGCCACGCATGCGCACTTTAGACTACCCGGCTTGATTTGCCTCTTTCCCACGAGGCACAGCGTTGGAACACAAATGTCACATGAATAGGATGCCTAAATAAGTATATTATACTGCAAACCAGAACAAGCATCACGTTATTATTTTAAGTGAATTATATCTCTTTATTTGTTCCTATATTAAATAAAGTGCTACGCACGCATGAATGAAATGCCATTTACATATTAATACGGCACGAATCCGCATTATTATAAAGTCTCACACTAAATTTTAATTAGTGAATATAGTACTAAACTGTTGTAACCATCTATTGCACATGTATTTTACTTTAATGCATATAGAATTTTATCTTAATGCTTGCAGAACAACATAGTATACATGCCAAATGATTCTAACAAATTGTTATAAGAAGGAATAGGAGTAGTTTTCATTCTTAAAAGAAAAGGAGTCTAGAAAATGAAATGAGTTGTATTGTTACAGATCTTACAGATTTCACTCATGACGGCTGCCATCAGGCTGTGAGAAAGAAATAGGCCTTTTCAACTAGTAAAAGATATATAAAAAAATATTAAACATCCTGGACAGAAGACAAACACACCTCAAATAAATCATAAAAGTGAAGCAATAACCTGTATAGGCGTAAATTTTAAGCAGAGAAATTCTATCGTTTTCGAGGGCGAACAAAGCCCCTCTTCATCAGGAGCAAAATAATCTGGAATTGAAAAACTAAGTTACGAATATATGTATATCCTAAGGAATTCGAGAGAGACGAGAGAGTAGCGCCATCTGTTATTAGAAATAATAACGAAAATTGAAAAATTAGGATAATAGATATTTAAAAGCGTTATCCTACCTACTGATTTTAACCTTATCCTACCTAACACTTTTAAATCTCGATTATTATAATTTTTCAATTTTCCTTGTTATTTTTAATAACATATGGCACTACTCTCTCACCTCTCTCGGCTTCCTTAGGCTATACATATATTCGTAACTTATATTTTAAATTGCAGATTTCTTTGCTCCTGATGAAGAGGGACTTTGTTCGCCCTCGAAATCGACAGAGTTTCTATGCTAAAAATCTACGCCTATCACAGGCTGTTGCTTCACTTTTATGATGTTTAACATCCTATTAAAAATTATTACGTAATGTAAGACGTTTGAAAAGAATGTCTAGACATGTTTTTCAAAAGTCATGACACGTTTAATTTTATGAAATATGATGAATATATTTAAAATATTGAAAAACCAAAACTTTAAAAATTTCCCAGGGAATTTTAACTTTGATGTACGAATGATAAACATCGTGTCATTTTAATATAATGTCAGTTCTTAATTTATACATAAAAACGAAATAGACATGTATTTAAATGCACATCTGAGTAAATCATGTCGAAGAGACAAATCACAGCTACATAGACGAAAAAACTTCATTGTCTGGAAGTATCTTTTCTTTCATCGTTCTTAAGCAATACAGTATTTCAGCAAAGTAAAACAGTTACTCCGATATCTTCTTTTAAAAGTCTTACTATTACTGCTTGTTCCTTTGTGTTTTTCGACTTTCGAAAGGATCTCTGGCGGAATCATTATAGAAAGTGCAAAATCCATTTGGGCACCAGTCACTCTTGAGAAATAAATTCTCTAGAGCGCAAAATCGAATGCTTGCAAAAGTTAAAAGATCTATAGATCATTAAAGACAATGATTACTGTTATTTAATAATTAATGTATTCCAACTGTTATTTAATAATGTATTCTAATTTTTATTTAATAATGTATTCTAATTTTTATTTAATAATGTATTCGAACTGTTATTTAATAATGTATTCTGTAATTTAATAATGTATACAAATAACATACAGAGAATTTAATGTTAGAAGTTACTTTAGTTTCTAACATATTGCTACAAATTAAAGTCCCCCAGTCAAAATAGTTAGTTAGTTACTTATGCCGCTGAGTTGGCTCCCAACCTAAGTATATTTCCTATATGCTTATATGCGAAAGTGCTTAGTGAAGCTGAATGATATACCGATAAGCCCAGGCTCATATCCCGGAAAAAGCATGAATATTATATGAAGCGTATGAATATTATGTAAGCGTATAATGTCTGTGCGCTAAGGAGGCACTCAAAATACACGGCGAGCCGAAAGTCCTCTCGATTGATTTGGTGGTAGAAAAAGACTAGTGCGAGATTCTCAGGCTGCCCCTCGGGGTGTTCTCCCTCAAAACTGAGGCGCAGCTGCACAGTCACAGAGGCGGAACTTCACCTGTTCGAACAGTAATGAAATTCTGGTATGCCTCCCATCTCTACCTGTATATGATTCAAACTGAAGAGCTATTTTATCCTCACTCAACGATAATTCTGTTTTTGGGATGGGCGGGATAATTATTTTTATAGAGTATTTAATCAAGAATTTACTCACTTTTAGTACAATGTTTTTGACGTTCCTTACAGATATATCTAAAAATTTATTTTAACATCGATTATTAGTTAAATGGTTTTGTGCTACTGCAGGTTAATGAACATTACAGACAGGAAATTACTTTCTATATTTCCCATTTCATTTCGCCGATTAAAAATTTTTAAATTGTTCATTTCGTGTCTCAAAGGACTCAGTTAGGACGCTCATTAAAATTTATATGCAGCCTTATATTAAGATACGAATATTGACATAAAATTAAATTTTTCTAAAATTACATACCGACAGTGTTTCCATATATTAATTTTGTACCCTAAATTAAGCTAAAATAGCAAGTTTTGAGAAACTTTGAACAGAATGTTTTAAAATACCATTTAAATTTTTAATTCTATAATGATAATTAAATTCGGTTTCTACCTCATGCTTTATGTACATGCTTTTCTTTAGTGGGGGTTAATTTAGTCCTACTTTATAATAAGACAACTGGTACCAAATTTTTCTAACATAAATTAAAATTAAAATTTTAAATTACCGATATGTGAATTTTTGAAAATTCTCTAAGTTGCTTAATAGTATTGCTTATTAGTAAGCAGATGAAATATTCTTAAACAATTTCCGAAAACTAGAATGTTTTCAAAATATATTCAGAAACTAGAATTCACATTTCGAAGCTTTTAAAATTTATAAGTTCTAACCTGGGGTAAGATTAATGTAAGCTTTTGATTTCCTGTCTAAGCAAAAGTTATTTTATTAGCATTTTTAGTTTTATACTATCTTACGTTTGTAAGGAAATTTCAATGCACTAGCATTTTACAAATTTTCAAATATTCTAATTAAAAACAAGTCGGAATAATCAGTTTCCTAAATTTGTAGAGATGTCAATTAATTTTTAAGAACAATTTGTAGGTAATATAACTGATTAAATTTGAAGGCGTAAATATATATATTCACTTCTCGTTCCATTACCATTCTACGTGGTATTAATAAATGATGAATAATAATCTTCCTGTTCTATGGTATTTTTTAAAAGGAAAAGGATGATTTTAAAATTTTAAAACAAAACCAATGTGAGAAACCACCAATAAAAAAGCCTTATCTAAGTATCTTTTATGTCCCATGCACCTCTTTCACAGTTGCTAGAATACCATTCCCTTCTTTCTTTATATAAGCGGACAAATACATACATTTGTTTAGATTTAGATTACTTTTTAACGTGTTGTATAAATTAAACAACAAAATATGCGCCAAATACTGTTGGATACCAAAACATTGAATAAAAGTAGTTTTCTTTTTAATATCCACAAACTAAAACTAGATATTTATCAACTAAATAAAAGTTTGACCTCATCCCCCCCCAAAGACTATGAAATTTCTCCCTAGAGGAGAACTACGCCGTGGTTAAGAGCCCTTGATTTAAATCAACGGTTTCCAAACGTTATTTGATTGTAAATATCCTGAATCCAAACTTTACATTTGTAGACCCCGATATATGCATATGTAATGTTCCTAAATGAAATATTCAATTGCAAAATACTAAAAGCTAGCAATTAAACAGTTAAGCAATTTCTAAATAAAATACTTATTTTTAGGTTACTAAAAGATAATACTTAAGCAATTCCAATAGAACATAAAGAATTTAAATTGCAGATTTCGAAACTTTTAATTGACAAAATTTAAACTCGCTTTTGCTTAAAAAATAAGAAAAAGGGAAAAGGAAGAAAAAAATTAAACTAGCCATTTCAAACAATATACACAAATTTATTCCGGAGACAAATTTTTCCCTAAAGTATGAAATAAAAAAGAATACGTTCTGGAATTAAAAAACTACTTCGAGATGAAAACCCATAATCATTTTTCGTTTTCAATATCTCTCAATTAAAAGACTAGAGAACCATGTACTGTATTACATGCGCCATAGACATCCTCTAACACCTACATAAAAAGGAGCTGTACAAATGAGTGTTAAATTGAATGGAAGATAGGCTTAACACGAGATTGACCGAGACTTTCCTAAGGAATATTATAGGAGGATCGTACTAACGTGAATTAGCTGCACCATACTGAAATCTCAAAAAGATTGTAAGACTAAATACCCTTTAATACACTCACTTCCAAAAGTTAAGCACGGAGAGGAAAATAATTTCCGGAAGCCAATCAAAATTGAAGAGGATGCAATTCGCTGCAGAGGTAGATGGAAGTATGCAAATATGTTAGGTAACAGCCAACCGCGCTTTCGTGTGAAGAAATATGCAAAAAAGGCAGTCTTATAAGAAGCCAGCTTTATGAAGAGTTACAGAAGTTGCTTGTAAGTGCTGATAGAAGGTGTTTAAAACTTTCGTACAAATTGTTTTCAGCTATGACTTCCAGAAAACGAACGGAAGATTCTGAGCGTTGACGCGCAGTGGAGCGCATTGAAGCAGGACAGTCGATCACAGATGTTGCTCTTTTCTTCGGCGTTCATCATTCTGTAATTTCACGTTTATGGAAACAATTCCAAACCACACATACAGTTGTCCGAAGGCCCGTAACCGGTCGCCCAAGGGTTAAAACTCCCGTGGCAGACTGATATATTGCTATTGTAGCCAAGCGAAATCGCAGAGCGACTTCCACACGTGTGACATCTATGGTTACAGCGTTCATTGGTAATGCGATATCTGCATCTACTGTACGCCGAAGATTACATATGAGAGGACTGTACGCCCGGGTACCTCGAGTTTGTGTTCCTCTATCCGTCCAATCAAGAGGGGCACAATTATACTGATGTCGGGAATATGTCAATTGGAATGTGTCTGACTGGGACAATGCCATGTTTACTGATGAGTCAAGATTTGCTTTGGAGCCAGATGACAAGCGTATAAGGATATGGCGAGAACAACGAACACGCAATCAGTCCCAAAACATCACCGAACATCACGCGTTCCGAGGCGGAAGCATTAGGGTGTGGGCAGGGATTTCATTAGGATGCCGCACCGACCTGCACATCTTTAAACGGGGTTCTTTGACGGCTGTCCGGTATCGAGATGAAGTCCTAGAACCCATTATGAGATTGTACGCTGCAAGTTGGCCCTACTTTTGTTTTAATGGACGGTAATGCACGTTCCCATAGAGCTGACATCGTCGATGACTACCTGGAGAGTGAAGGGATTGTGCGTATGGCGTGGCCAGCATATTCGCCCGACCTTAATCCCATTGAAACTGTTTGGGATGCTCTCGGCCGCGCTGTATGTATCTTCACGTTTCCCACCTCCTGTCACTCTTATTGAGCTGGAAAATGTTCTACAAGAAGAATGGCGATTGCTTAATTCTGCGGTTGTTGACCACCTAATTGAAAATATGGTCACAAGGTGTAAACTTTGTATACAGATGAGAGGAGATCACATACTCTATTAATGTCCTTTTTTTCATTTTATGTTGTTTATTTTCACTTTATACATAATTCTGTTTAAGTCTCCAGTATGTCATTATCTATTAACTTACAAAAATTTAATATTGTTTTCATTTCTGTATATAATTATTAATTTTGTTTTATGCATACATATATATGCTACTTTCCTGCCGAATTTTGTGTCAATCAAAGCAGTATTTGTTGATTTTTTTGCATTTTACATCTTCGTGCTTAACTTTTGGAAGTGAGTGTAGATGATCCTAATTTAAGAAATCAATCAAATAAAGTAAACTTACTGATCTCAATAACTAAAAGTGTGGTATGTATTAGTACAAATATAAGAAATTTTAGTAAAATTATAAGAAATGTAAGATTTTGCCACGTCTCTACAGAAAAAAAAAGTAATGGGTTCCAGTTATAAGTTTTTCTTTATTCTACATATTCTTCCTTGCGGGCGAAAAGCTCTTTTAAATGCAGGTTAAATTTTAGATTAAAAATCGCTCAGCATTTTCGTGCTGAAATGCTGGTCGATATATGGCTATATGATTTAACTACTTTAATCTGTTGAAAATGTTGGCAAAAAGACCAATTTTTGTGATCATAAAACACTGGTTTGGTTTACTTGGATTATGTAAAGCCTCGAGGGCTATCTGCCTAAGGAAAGGGATGATTTCGTGGAGGACTTTCTAAGAGAACTGGCTCGTATACACGTTACACATAGGTAAAAACCACGAAAACGCCCATGCAGCCAGCCCGTTCGCGAGATTCGAACCTCGGAACGAACTACTAGTGTTCAGCGACTTTACCGCTTGCATACAACACTTCATCTCAAAATTGAAAGCAGTTACCTACAAAGAAATTAAAATCATGATTCTGTGGGGATTTTTTTAAAATTTTAACAGTTACTTTAAGCGGCTTTCCTATCGATCTTGCTTTCAACTTACACTTTCTTGCCAGAATGCAAATTGAATAGCGCGCGTGAAAGGTGAAATCAGAGCGTTTGGAAGGTGAAATCAGAGCGTATTCTGCCTGCCTGAAGACTACGTCGCTAATCTTGATTTTCTAACGATTAGAAATTCGTAGGCTTGAGTCATTCTTGCCCTTAGGCTTGTTTACACCGATTTTCGAGTCAGAGTCAGCTTGCATGATAACCTGTGAAGCAGTTAGGCTGTACTAAATTTCATGACTTTTAAGTTATTCATAATTACCTTTTGAGCTAAATGTTTGCTTTTGTAAGCACAAGTTGGTTCCATCTGTGAATTGTATTTGAGTTCATAAAGAATTCTTTGCACCTTTTCCTGACTTTGTAGTACTTTAAAGACTTAGTGACGTTTTACAAAACAGTCTTCTAACGTCGATTCAATTTATGATAGCCAAGCATACAAGACGTTGTAATTCTATATTTTGGCTCAATTAAAATAATTTTTAGAAATTCGCTTTTTTAGACCTTTGCGTATAGTCTTCTGATAGTCTCCTTAATAAATAAATAAAAATGCTATTTTAGATACTTTGATGTCTGAGATAATTCTAGCAAATAATATTAAAAGATTTTGTTTTGACTGATTTAGGTATGCAAATCCTTCAATTTTCACTGGCGTTACTTCGCTGTTCAACATATTTATTTTAATTGAAAAATTATAATAAATTAGTCTGGTGTTCTTCAGACGTTCTTCAATTTAAAAAAGGATTTAAGTTTAGTACAATTACTGCTTAATGTTTTCATATTTTTTTTGCCAGATTACATTTTTAGTATTGCAATTTTATCAATTTATTTTTTAATGTTGGAATTAATTTGGTTTGGAATCAATCTGGTTTGGAAATGAGGTTTTTTGGTCTTAGGAAGCAGATCCCAATTTATTTCTAGTTTTATATATATATACATAAGACGAAAGAGACAAAAAGATAACAAATTTAGAACCGAAACAAGAAAGACTTGAAATAACTTACTAAAACTAGAGAATTCAAGTAATATTTAAGCAACAAATGAGAACAAAAATGTTAGAACGTACTGCTTCCAGAACAAAGGAAATTGATTCAAAATGGGCAAAGCGACGCCTAGGATTGTCTGCTTGGATTAATTTGTGATAAAAAATGGCGATGGAAAATTTTTAATCTCCCATAAAGTGAATTTAGAATAAGACTACTTTTGGATTGGAAAACATTAAAATAATGCAAGTAAGAAAAAGTAAACAATAAAATTTTCGCGCTATGAGCATGAAAACTTAGATTAGAGTAGGCCTTCAGTTAATAAAATTATAGTAAAGAAACATTGTACAGGAAATACATATTTACGAATTACACTGTAAACTCTTTTAATACATCTTTCTTTGTCCTTCTGTTATTTGAGGTTAAAGATAAAATACTAATTTCCTTAAAAAAATTTATAGGGTGTAGACTACTCCAGCTTTTGCAAGTTGACTGTTAATGAAGTTAATTGGAATTTCATTTTCTTGTGATTTTTAGAGATGTTGGTATTTCAATTTATACAATTTTATTGTAGCAAAACTGAATTCTCTTCTTTTAACAAAGAGTTTTACTTCTTTTGATTGCAAATGCTTAGATTAAGATAATCTATAATTTATTCTTATTGACCCAGTTTTAAACAACTGGGGTAGATGTTACTAATTTCAATGAGATTATTATTTTGAATTCAATTATATCATCTTTATACATCAATGTATGAGCAAATTCATTGAAATCATCTTCTGAAATATTCATCTTGTTTTGAATCTGTTTTAACATTTCAGCAGCATTTTGGGCGGAAATGTTTTGGGATATTTTTGTTGTAAAACTTTTCTGTAATACTCTATATAGCCCCATACATCTTATATATATATATATACATATATGGTGCATTAAATTCGTTTGCATTCGTAAATATAAAATATATATATATATATATGGTGCATTAAATTCGTTTGCAAAGCCTTATTATTTGCATTTAATTCTGTCTTTAACTGAAAAACATTTTCTCAATTTGTAACCAAGTTGTTTAACTCAGTTTGTTTCTCAGTTTTGTAACCGATCTCATCTAATTACATTATCCACCATGTAATTAACTATACATTGTATAAATTCCCCCTTTTCCGATAATGAATATGATATGAAATATTTAGATTTTAAATAAATGTAGAAATAGATTATTACTTTGTTCGTTTGAATTCAATAAGATGACAGAAGCAGCACTTCACTATCATTTAATATATTCTTTGATACATATTACCCAACATTCGTTAAACATTCACAAACATGCAAGAATGTTTCTTCTCTTATTTCAGGTATATCATAAATGCAGATCACGTAATAGACATTACTGCACTTACCAACATTTGAAATAATTCGCTACATCATTCCTAGACGACAACAAGAGGAAAGACTAGCAACGAACTGTCAAGTTACAATTTTAACAGAAGAAAATTAGCTGAAAGGTCCTATGAGAGAACATTTACATCAGACGAGAGAAGTTTTCATTTCTATTATTGTACGTACTTATAAATTATTATAATACAATTTTATTTGTAGCGTTTTGACGTAGCATATCAGCTTCAAATTTTGCTTTACCTCAAGCTTATAAGAAAAAGGGGTAATATTAATCTATTTAATCATTTAACGTTTTAAAGAGAAAAATTATTTTGCGATTTTTTGATTTTGTGACAAATCCAGAATCCTTGGTTGTGAAATAATTAAAAATAATTAATAACATTAACTAAAATCTCTCTAAATAAATCCCTCTGAAGTTACATATCAGGAACGTTCTTGGGAAAGTAATGTTCAGTGTATAAGGTATTTCTTCCGCCTTCTTAGCATGCTTTCGTGGTATGATAGTCAGCATACTCCGCGCGTATTCTAGAGGTCCGAGTCACAGCGAGGGCATTGCTCATTTTTTACGTCTTCCAGCATCAAAGTAACCTAATGACTCTACAGTGGCGCCCACACTAAAGAAGGTGGTGGATGACGATTTTTCACCACCAAGATTTGACGATTGGATCTCCTAATCCCTAGTCTCTCTTTAAAAGGGGGAGTATATAAGGTATTTCTCACGCCTTCTTAGCATGCCTTCGTGGTCACTTCTCAGTCAGAACACTCGGTGCGTATTCGAGGTTCGAGTCTCGAGGAGGGCATTGCTCATTTTTCGTGTCTTCTGCTTCGAAAATAATCTAATGTGTGTCGAACCTAAGTGTCGAATATAATGCACAAACCTGCTTTGCAGTTTTGCTATTCGGCAATCCGCATATTTCTTCATAGCTAAAACAAACATTTATTTCTTTCACTTTTTTCCTAAGCAATATCTTGTCTATACAATAGTTTACCATTTTACTGTTTTTCTATAAAGAGGTGCCACATGTTAGAGGAGAGGTGTCAAATTGAGAACGTTTATAGCAACGTCAGTAGAGAGATGAAATACGAATGTTTTTCCATATTTCGATTCTGCGACTCAAATTATGCCTAAATATTAAATTTTGTAGAATGTGGAGTGAAATTTACTGAGAAACTCAAAAATTTAACTTGACGTATTTTTTTAAGTTTGAGCCAAAAATAATTCACTTTGCGAACTTCTTAATATATGGCAACCTATTTTCCATTCCCTTCCATTGTGCAGGAGCAGAAAAAAAGTCCCATCGTTCCTTTTTTAAAATTATTTTAACAAAGTACGTAAACCACATTTTCGCTTTCAACAAATATGCCAAATTTCAAAACGCTCCAATATATTAATTCACGTATATCTTCGGAAATTTTGAATAAAAAGCTCTAAATTTTTGCAGCTATGCTTATGAATATATCTACTTAAAGTGACTATAAAATTTTATAGGTTATAACACAAAATGCTTTTTGAAAAGTTTATAAAACTTATTTCAAAATACAAATTTTAAAAATGAATCATAAAACATGGGCGAATTGTATTTGGAATGAACCTAAATTTCGAACTGTGTAAGAAGGAATCAGATAATTTTCAAAAAAGAGATATTAATAAATACATACCAAATCTAATTAACATTGACGAACTAAAATTTTGAAAGCCAAGTTTTTAAAAAATACTCGAGCTATTTTTACAAAACTTGGGAATTTCGCATAATTTGAGTAGTAGAATCGAAATATGCAAAACAAATTGGCATGTCATTTCAGAAAAAGTCCGATTTTGTGTCAAAATATCTACATTAGAACAATGTAGGAACAATGCTATTTATAAACCTAATCCATATCCTAAGTCGGGCTCTCGAGACATGAAAAGCGCAACTTGAATTTCATCAGTGGCCCAGTAGAACGGGATATATAGAAGCGTGACATTTTTTTTTTCGTCGTAGTTTACATCGTGCAATCACATCGTACACCACAGGTTCAGTCAGTAAATATTATAAATAAGGCTTTTGGACAAAACTGGATTACAATACAATTTCAATACAATTTTTAATTCACAGATTAAACTGATAACATCTGTTTTAATATAAGAAAAAGAGCAGATTAAAAAACATAAGAGGAAATCATAGAATAAGTACTAGGAACACAATGTTATAATGAATTGTACTAGTAATATTCAAAAACTGTCTACAGGGTGTCTGCCGAAAACATCGCGGACGAAAACGTCGCGGAGAAAACAGCGCGGGGTGAAAACGTCGTGGTACAAAACATCGTGTGTCGGGGGGAAGACAGCAAAGAGAAAACATCACAGTTCTAAAACATCGTGGTACAAAATATCGTCGTCGAAAATAAAGTGGTTTAAAAACTTCGCAATTTAAAAACATCGTCGTCGAATATATCGTGATAATAAATAAAGTACTTACAAATCATTGCATGACGATAACGTCGCACACATGCGTTTTCAGGCTTTGAAAATTGTAAATAATTATTCGCATAATGATTTGGGATCGCAAGAAGGAAAGAGGGATTCTTTAACTTCTGTATTTCATACTTTTGAATGAACTAATAAATTTTTGCTGAAAAAATAAGAATTCATTTAAAAATTGGAAATGAGTAGAAAATTAATGCAGCTTATAAAATTTAACTGCAACTGATAAATAACTGCATGAGGTTACCTCTCTAAAAATTGCCTAGTTAATTATCAAATTATTCTCTTTCACGTTTATTAATCTGATATTGTTTTGTGAAAATTTTCTTTTATTTCCGTTTATTCTTAAAGTGTCGTTAACATTTTCATGTATAGCGTGTAATAATTTTTTTGGATGGCGATTTGACGATAGTCAGTTACATGATATGTCAGTATGGGATTTGAAAAACGCGTGTGTGCAATGTCATTGTCATGCGATGATTTGCAGGTGTTTTATTTTTTACTACGATATTTTCGAAGACGATTTTTTGAACCGCTTTATTTTCGACGACGGTATTTTGCACCACGATGTTTTAGAACGGCTATGTTTTCTATTTGCTAAGAAACTGTGAGTTCAGGAAAACTTTATCACCTTTCAATTTAAAAAAAAAACCCTCGTATAACCTTGTATTATAGTAAAACCTTTCAATATATTAAACTTGTAGTCTAGTATAAACTTAACATGTTTCTTGAAACGCAGCTTTTGGAGGGATAATTTCGGGGCTTCCTTTCTGTCACTGACATTACGTCATTCCTCAGCATTGCTAATTACTTGATGAATGTTATACAGTTTATCTCAATATCATTTGAAATCTTGCTTGAAAGGAAAGGAACATTAGAGACGAATAATTACATCAGTTTGAGAGAAAAGATCATTGATGATCCGAAGAGACATTAATTTGTATGAAAGCTTCATTAAACTTATATTTCAGTGATTAAATTGGAGTAACTTTGTTATAATGGATTAGTCGTGGGTAATAAATTAGTATTACGGTATCTGTTAGAAATATTTGCCATCAGTTATGATACAAGCACTGATTCGCTTATCAAATATTATCCTTTAAGCTGCTTAATAATAATAGAATTTAAATTAGATCTAAGCTGTATGGTCTGCACAAAGCAGACACAGTTCTGTTATATATCACAGATATGAAGAAGAGATGGATTATTCGGACTCATCCTTGTTTCTACTTCTAGAATTTTCAGATTAGATTGTAGAGATCTTTATATTTATTTTCGGAGCATGAAATGGGAAGATTCAACTATGCCTTTACCGGGATTCGAACCACTGACGCTATAATTGCTAACTAGATGGTTTACCTTTCACACCACGAGAACACGTAAATAGAAGGCAGTAATTTCTTTTTTTCCTGTTCTTAAAAGACATGTGGGGAAAGGAACGAGACCCAGTCGACCATATTGTGACGAATTATTGTCCACTATGTTTTAAATGCCACTGGAGAACATTTATGTGTTTCCTTTTTTTTCCAAGCATGAAATATGAAACGTCCTATGCTCTCCCAGAGATTTGAGTGAAAGATCTTCCAGCAGCTAGCTGGTCGTACTGCCACTTACAGCACTTGTGTATGCAGAGCAGAAATCGATATTTTAAGTAATAGATTGATAAAGCTTAGCAAATTGTGGTCTTTGTATAAAGACGTTATTTTGCAGCCAGCCACATAATATACAGCGCTACAAACAAGTAATTTTGAATTTCAATAAAGTTATAAATGTTTACAAATATTATCAGTCAGATAAATAATATGAATTGTGTCAAATAGATACGTAATTAGAAATAAAATAAACATAAAAATTATTATGAAATACCTATGTCATTTTCAAACAGCTATTTATTAGACGGATATGTAGAGTACCTCATACTACGATAAATTTCTGCACGACGTGTGTAAATATTTTGAGTGCTGTAACAGCGCAACGTAGAAAGACATTAAAATGGAAACTGGCCATTGATATTTAACATGAATATCTCTTCAAGACCCGTGAGTACCGCATATATTACTTTCTTTATTCGATATTCATTTTAAAATGTTCCAAGGACATTTTGCGTCAACACTATGAGACCAATCTCGAGCTCTGACTTGCTAGTACTGCGACGATTAAAAATAAGATATCAAATTTTGTATCCACTATAGATGCTTATGTGTTTTCTTTGCTTTTTTTTCCACAGGTTATTAAGGCAAAAATTTCTGATTGTAATACTTAAGATACTTATTTTACTGAAGCTTTGTATTCATTTTAAACGTTCATTCATTCTCAGATTTTTGTTAATTTGTATTTTTGGTGCCGAAATGCTCCAAGTGGACTTAATTGGTGCACACTCCAAGCAGCTCTTATATCTCATACACTATGATTGCAGTGCTCGTTAATGGCTGTTTAACAACATATATTAGAGTTACAAGGTATTTCTGTTGCCTTCGTGGTGTAGTGGCACTCTCGGCCCGTCTGTGGTTCGAGTCCGGCCGAGGGCATTGCTCATTTTTCATTTCTCCTGCTTTTCAAAAAAATACTTAAAATCTCTACAGTGGAGCCCGAACGAAATGAGGTTGTCTATGATGATTCTCCACCACCGGGATTTGGCGACTGTGTCCCCTAATTCCCAGTCGCGCTATAATAGGGGGTGTATGTAGGGTATTTCCCCCGCCGGTGTAGTGGTCAGCACTCTCGGCGCGTATTCGAGAGGTCCATGGCTCACGTTCAGGCGAGGGCACTGATCCTTTTTCATATCTCCTTCTTTCAAAAAAGTACCTAATGTCTTTACAGAGTGTCATTCTTAACGTTTTTAATGCCAGTTGCTTTTTCTACAACATTTAGCTCTGTAATGCTGTAGGATTTAATATTTATTGACTACTAACATTATTATTCTGCCTTTAATGTTACTTCCATTTTTGTCGACTCCCATCATGATGAAAATTAGTTAATGTATACAGTATAAGAACAGAGTTCGTGGATGAAGTAGTTACAGAAAAAACATCACAAGGAGAAAACGTCGTCTTATAAAACACTGTGGGAGAAAAGAAAGAAGAAGAAAACACATAAGATCTATAAATCATCGTAGTAGAAAATAAAGCGGTGCGAAAACTTTGCAGTTTCGTGCAATAATCTGTGAGCATAAGAAGAAGCAAGTAATATTTTAACTTCTACACTTTTCTATTAATTAACAAATTTTACTGAAAAATCCAACAAGAAAACTTACGCTTTACGAAATTAATGCTGCATATAACAACTAAAAGAATTTTAAACTTATGTTTCTAACAAATAAAAATCATTGTTTAATTATTCCCTTTCATAAAGATGTAGGAGTATATTTTCTTGAAATAATGTTGTGTAAAATGATTAGAAAATGGAAGATACATTAAGTTTAAAATTCTTTAACTGCGAGACTTTGCCCTAATTTTTAACAATTTCGAGATTTTAAATAATAAAGTTTCCTTCTTGCTGTTTTAAAATAAAAATTTATTTGCTTATACAAAATTGTGAAGTTTAAAGGTAGAAGTATTATTTTCTACTTATGCTCACAAATCATACTGCAGAAATTTATTTAATTTTTCTTCATTAGAAACGCACGTCTGCGATGTTATCCTTATGATTCGTAGATACTCTATTTGTTACCACGATAACTTGTACGGCGCTATTTCAAAACTGCAAAATTTTTCTCTGCTTTATTTTCTTACACGGTATTTTATGTTGCAGTGAGTTAGAACTGCAATGATTTTCCCTAGCTTTATTTCCAGATATGGTGTTTTACATTACCCGATATTGAAAATGCAGCACCAAAAAGGAGTGGCCCGAAAATTATGCAAATTTCAGGGTAGACGCACTTCAGCGAGTTATGCGAATGACTTGAAATGTGCTCCTCTACAACGCCCATTAAAGAAGATATATGTGAAGGAACTTACAGAATGTTCAATTTTCGTGACGTAAATTTTGCTAGGAAACTCATCGTAGAAAATTATTCTTGACTCTCAGTTCTACACACCGGACCCATGTAATAGCAGAGAATACAAGGCGTCATCAACGGAGGTAGTTCAAGCAGAGAGACAGACTATTTTACGAGAAGCATGTTAATCGAACTGAGAAGAGCAGATTGGTCTGTACCGAAAATCTCAACTGACACACACTGGACGCCTCCACAGTGTACTGTTTGTGACCACGATGGTTCGAACAAGGAAATGTGGCTAGTTTGAGTGGTGTTCAGGCAATCAGAGTGACGTCAGTAAGAGTGGATGGACGCATTAGCCGATAAGGGGTGGCACACCACAAATCACTTCTACCTCCATTCTGAAGCATATTTAGGGCACCCTGGATGTTCCTATATCGACCAGAATTATTTTCCGGCGATAAGTGACTAGTGGCATGTACTCGTGGCATCCGTTAAGAAGACTGCCATTGGCCCCACATCATAGACGCCAACATCTGTAATATGGTGCCGGGCTTGAGCGATGTGGAGACGGAATGGCACAAAGTCGTGTTCTCGAATGAATCACGCTTCTATTTCTCCAGTGATAGTCTCCCCGTCCGAGTGTGGCGACGACGTGGAGACAGATTCAGTCTGGCAGCAATTGTGGAACACCCCATTGCGCGACAAAGCGGCATTATGGTTTGGGAAGCAATTGCGTACGATTCCAGGTCACCTCTAGTTCGTATTCGGGCAATATACGGCCCAACAATACGTGGATGATGTGCTGCAGCCGATGACACTCCCCTACTTTCAGGGAGAGCCCAATGCTCTTTATAAGCTGGATAACGTCCGACCACACACTGCTCGCATCAGCCAACGTACTCTACAAGGTATATGGATGCTTCCGTGGCCACAGTTTTCTCCTGATCTCTCACCAATCGAACACATTTGGGATTTGATTGGACGTCATTTGCAGACCCTGCCATTGCTGAGTTCAGAACGCGAATTGTGGCAAATGATTGACAAGCAACGGAGAGATATTCCTCAGGACACCATCTGTAGTCTCACTGAATCTGTATCTAACCGTGTCGCGTTGTGTATCGCCGTTCAAGGTGATCCTAAAATCTACTGAGCCGAGGCTGTTCTCGCTCTGTATTATGCATATCATTTCGACACAAAGACCACTTATTCCTTGTTGTTTTCTCTCTTTGCTTGCCGAGTTTCATCACTTTCTTTCCATTCTCGGAGTTGCATTTTCGATGTCGGGAGTGTATATGACAAAAATTTCAACTGTGGTTGGATCCACCAGAAGCCGAGCGGTAAAGAAGTGAGTTTGGTTTGTTAGATTATGCCAAGTTACACTAAAACTATCTGCCTAAGGGAAGGGATGCCTTCGTGGAAGATTATCTAAGGGAAACTGGCCTGGTATACAGGTTGCATATGCGGAAACCAGTGTTCAGCGATTTTACTGCTCTGCCGCTGGTGGGCAGGTAAAGAAGTTAAACGCTGTAGTTTGTTTTGAAGCTCGAATTCCGGCGAAAGAACTGACTGCATGTGTGTTTTAATGGTTTCCCCATGTCTAAAGTGTGTATGGCAGAAAGTCATCGACGAAGTTAGGTTAAGTTAGGTTAGATATACGTGCAGGTACCACCTATTTTTTACCCTGAGCAAGTAGGCATAAGCCCTTTACACTAGCTATCCAAAGTTGCAACGCCATCTGGGGCCTACGGTACCATTCTGGTACCGAGGTGCTAATGTTTGCATAATGATTTGGGCGTGATCATTCTGTGTTGCATAGTTTCTAGACCCCTTGTCCGTGAAGGTATACCTTACCTTAGGCAGATAGTTCGGGAGCGCTTTGCCATAATTAAAGAAATCTGATTAGGACACCACATGACTTTCTTGTACGGCTTAGGGTTAAATTATAAACATTTTTTGCCGTAGTTCATTTTAAGTTAATTCGTTTTAAAGTTCGTTCAATTTTTGTCTTAATGGAGTTAAATTTCTTTTAGTTTCATTTTTTCACAACGAATATAAAATCTCTCCAAACATATGTATAGGTAGCCAGAGACAGCATTAAATGTTAGGTTTCGTTATTTGTCCAAAATTATTTTTTTAAATTAAACATTGCCAAAATATAAATATTTTTGTCATTTAAAACACTCTATAACTGGAAGTATATGACTATATGATCAACGATTGCGAAAATAAAAAACCAGGAAAAACATTTAATCCGGGTAAGGGAGTGGATACATTGTATATATATATATATATATATATATATAAATACATTTGGTACGGCCGATTACAATAAAAAACAAAGTGCGCAACTAGGTGTTATAGCAGCGCCATATGCAAAATTTCAACTGTCTTCAGCAAATCTTTCTCAATTATGCAAAATACACACATACGTGCCAACGTACGTACAGATGACACAAAACAAATCCCTTTTGAATCTATTTTAAACCCATTTTACAATACGTTTTCGAAACAAGGGTTCGTTATTGTGTCCGTAGATACAGAGAGGCCTCCGAAAAAAATCAGGAACGGACAGAATCGATATTTCTTTGAAATAATGACCCACGATTTTTTTTTTGAGATTCTTTTATATAGTACCAGAAAGTAAAAACCAAATAGGTCATTCATTGCTTTCTCAGCGAGGTTTTTGTCTTTGGTTTTTTCACTTATAACCCTTGATTTTAGCAGAAATCTTTTGGTACCGACCGTTGACAGTCTCAATACTATTTTGGCCTAGCTTGTAGTTTTATTTGCATCGGTTTTAACATTTGTTAGCTGTGTTTACCCACGTGAGTTGAACCCAAACTTATAGGCCAACTTTCTCTTGGGAATTTCGTGTCGTAATGCACTTAAATTTTGGTTTAACATTTGTGATATATTAATCCAACAAGTCGCGAAAGGGTTTCTGTTAATAGACGAGTTGAGTAAATTGTTCGTTTTTGGTTCTAATAAGAAGTTTGTTTTAAACTTTGCATTCCTTTACTGAAGGACTAGCACGGGGAGCTAAGTATTATGACTGTTTGTCATCTAGAAGTCAGAGAACATTTTAGGTAGTTAGGTTCCGCGTGTCTTTATCCGAAATATCTCCTATTGGGTATATAATGATTACTTCATTATAACATAGCTTGAGAGTTTATTTTCAATTCGGAAATCGTTTTTGATGAAACTAAGCCACTCCGCAGCCATTACTACAATTCAATATTGATGCAGTTTTCTGTGCTGCAAGTGTACTAATCAATTGCTCATGAAGCTTTGACACAGAAACAGTTTGCTACCAGTAACTGCTTCAATATTACGAAAACAAGCCTACTTTTAGAAATATTGTAAACAAGTTCCGCATCAAAATATTGACACCTTTGGCTCCTCAACTTTTGCAATACTTGGTTATGATTACACAGAGTAAATAATATGTTTCCGCCAGTTATATACATTCTTAAATAATATGCGATAACAATTTATTCTTAATTATTTAAAATACTTTTTAAAATTCATAATAAATAAACTGCACAACTTATACCATTGGGTTCGCCCACCCCATCACTAAAAAAAGGAAAACGTTTTTACTGAATTGCAAATTTATTGAACTGAATTAGAGAAAAATTCAATAAGTTTGCTTATATATATGTAAGAAAAATAAAGAATATGTAAAAGAATAAATTAGCAACGTTAATTTCCCTTCTCAATTATAAAAATAGTAACCTCTATTTGAACTCCGCCATTTCATGATAAATCCATGTCATATAGCTCTTACATAATTCTGGTGATGTAAATGTAACTAAACCTCAAGCAGCCAATAATAATTTTACAGAAGTATTAACTGTCCAATCAAAATGCATTGACAACGAAAACTAACTCAGTCTGAATCAAATTTCACCCTGAACATAATGCACTTGCTTTTAAAGCTTTGGCCTAGCTGTACTGCTGTCGGTCTGCTTCTTCTATCTTAGTGAAAATTGATCTAAAATGTAAGCTTTCTGGAATAGGCACATTTAGTGTGCCAACTGGATTGTTGCCACAACACGTTTGCTGAAATAAAAAATGAGGACTTGATCTGCCTTCGCCTCCGATTTCCTATTCATTGGAGATCAAAACTTCTACGCCAACAAAATTCCTGC
>KK118526.1:381607-396003 GCA_000611955.2 Stegodyphus mimosarum
TTCCTGCTGGTCATTACTTCTGAGTTTGTTTTTATCACATATAAATATATTAAAATTTTAACCATGATATAAATTTTTCGATAGCAATCATCAATTTTTCGATAGCAAATTTTTCGATAGCATTCGATAGTGTAGTAGCAATCATAATCAACTGACACTTTGTTATTAGGTTATTTTGAAGCAGGTTATTAGGTTATTTGAAACTTTTTATTAGGTTATTTTGTTTGTCATTAGGTTATTTTGAAGCAGGAGACATGAAACATATGTGATGCCCTCGCCGAAACTCGAACCTGGACCTCTCAAATATGTGCAGATTGTGCTACCGTTACACCACGAAGGCATAAGAAAAAACTAACTACGTTTGTTTATATATGTATTAAAATTTTAATCATGATGTAAATTTTTCGATAGTAGATGGTGTAGTAGCAATCATTGTCAGCTGACACTTTGTAGAATCATTAGGTTATTTTGAAGCAGAAGACATGAAATATCCGTAATGCCCTAGCCGAGACTTGAACCTGGACCTCTCGAATATGCGCCGAGTGTGCTACAGTTACAACACGAAGGTATGCAGAAAGGAGGGAGAAAATACATTATATACTTCTCCTTTTAAAGGGCAACTGATTAGAGGACCCATTTGTCATGTCCTGGTGGTGAGAAACTATCATTCACTACATTTTTAGTTCGGGCGCCACTGTAGAGTCATTTGATATTTTTTGAAGCAGATATGAAAAATGTGCTGTGCCCTCGCCGGGACTCAAACATGGACCTCTCAAATACGCGCCGAGTGTGCTAGCGTTACACCACGAACGCATGCTGAAAAGAAGGAGAAAATACCATATTTATTGCGTTTGACTCTATTAGCTGCTTATCCTTGCTGTCTATATTAAAAGAAATTGGCATCTCAGGAAACATATTTGATATAATTAAAAATTATCTGGAGAAAAGGGAATTAGTTTTTTAGGGCAACTCTAATACAATTGATCTTCATTATAATATTAGAAAAGACTGTCATCAGGTTTCATGTAGTGCTATCCTGTTTTGGAACCTCATTGCAAGAAAATGTGCCTGATACGAATATTACCTGTTACGCTGATGATATTATGGTAACTATTACAGGAGACTTCCTGAAAAAAATAGATACTACCTTTAACCTGCTTGAAAATGTTTTTAAGACGTGGAGTGTTGGGCAAAATATAGAATTTAATATTCAGAAAATAAATGGTGTGTTTTTCTCGAGGGGAGGGAAAAAAGTCAGAACACCCAGACTGAAATATGATCAAAAGATTGTACGGATTTATATCTATTTTAAATAACCAGTTACGTTTAATTTTAACTTACTTTCCTATAAGCCTTCATTCCCCTAATTGTCAGTGCCAGAATATTTAAATTTGATAGCGCGCGTAAGAAATGCAAATTCTACCAGTGGGAAGAATACGTTAAATATCTACGTTCCAGTATAGAAAGAGAGAGACCGGGAAATTGCCGTGCGTGCTTATACGCAAACTTCTATTTAGCAGTTACTGCTGCTTTGGCGTGGCTTAATCGCTATTATCTTACTGCCACTAGACTCATCTACACGCTGTAGGCTACAGGATTATATGAGCGCTGTTGTTTAATTCTTCTACTTGTGAATATCTCTTATTTTAAGTTTGCTTATACTGTTTCAGTTACGCCCAAGTTGAGGCGTAGTATGTTTGCGTCAAGTTGACGTATTGTAAATAAGTTAAAGAGTTTAATGAAGGGCAGTTTTAATCCTTCCTCAGTGCAATCACTATCTCTCAAGATTCTACACAACAGAAGGACAGTAGAACTTTACAAGATAATAAAATTTGTGAATGCGTTTAAATACCTGGGTGTAGTGACTGATGTTAAATTGAATATTATAGAGCATTTTAAGTCAATACAACGAAATATAGGGGAAAAATTAATTATTATAAAAGCACTTTTATTCCGATAGCTCTCATTAACGAAAGCTCTACCCTGAGGGATATTTACAAAAATGTTATTGTACTGAAATTTCTTTATGGTACTGGTGACCGGGCAGGACAGCTGGTCAAGACAAGGCAGAAATTGAACTCAATGCATACGGCCTAGGCACATACGATTACAAGATCATTTGTAACTGTCCCGACGGAAGCTGCGTGCCTAGTGACTGGTATACCGTCTTTCTCCCTTCAACTTAAATTTGCTTTTTAAAAATTTTGTCTGAGACATAATATAAAACAGAAAATAGTATATGACGATAAAACAGTCACCAGCGAGGCCTTTTAGAGCATGATCTGAGTTTAAGGTTTCCTAGCGAATCTTACGGTATCTCCTACGATAAAGACTATATTTCATTGGAGAAATTGAAATTTATATACACTCATGTCCATAAATTAAGGATAATGCAAAATCAGGCAAAGGAAGAGTTAGAAGCAAAACAAATTTGACTTATTTGTAAAGCTTATTTATTAAACGAAAGGTAAGGAGCAAAAAAAGATGCTATATGCTTGATATTATTAAAAAAATTACCGATTTCTTCTCCCTGGAGCAAATAGCAAAAAAAACCTATTTACAAAAAAACAATATTACATGGTTGGTATGATTGTTAATACATTGTATGTCTCCCAGACGATGCAATACAGTCCGTACAACGCCTAGGCATGCTCAGTATCAAATTATCGATCTGATCTTGAGGGATATTACGCCACTCAAAAAGCAATGCCCTCCGAAGTTCCGGTAGACATGTAGGAGAAGATTGACGGGCTGCAACTCGTCGACCAAGCATGTCCCACACGGGATCTTCTGGATTCAAGTCCGGTGAGAATGCTGGCCAGTCCATACGGGTGATATCCTCCGATTGAAGGGATTCGCTTACGATGTTTGCACGGTGAGTACGGGCGTTGTCATCCATAAACTCAAATTGTGCGCCCATGGCGCCCCGAAACAAACGTACATGTTGTTCCAGAATGACGTCCCGGTAGATTTGGCTTGTCATGGTTCCAATTTGAACATGCAGGTCAGTTCTGGAAACCAGAATAATTCCACCCCAAACGAGCACTCCTGCACCACCGTAACGGTGTCCTTCAATGATGTTTTCTTGGTGGTAACGGGTACCTGGAGCTCTCCATATCCGGCGAGAATCAGACTGCAAGCTAAACCTGGACTCGTTGGAAAACATCACGCAAGCCCACTGTTGTGGTGTCCACAGTGCACGCTCTCTACTCCAAGGTAACCGCAGGCGACAGTGAGTTGCAGTAAATGTAACGCATCTGACAGGTCTATGAGCATATGGACCAATCAGCCCTAAGTGTCTGTACACGGTCTGCCTTGAAATTGTCGTACCAGTAGCTGAAGAGAGCTGACGAGACAGGTCTGGGGCTGTGCTCCGCCTGTTTCTTTTGGCAGTAACTGCTAAATACCGGTCCTCATTCGGCGTTGTAACTCTGGGGCGACCTGTACTGTAACGTCTACTCACATTACCATCATCTTTGGGATCGTTACCAAAGCCTGGAGATGACACTCTGGGCAATTCCAAGTTCGTCTGATACTTCAAGTTGAGTACGCCCACATTCCAGACGGCCGATAATTCTACCACGTAAAAATCATCCAAATGCGTCCTTTTTGTCATAACTATTCGGTTATTGCACTGAAATGCTTATAAAGCGCCTGCGAACAATTTTACTTCTTTGCCTGTATTCGTTATATATCACTCTCTTACACTCTAGTCATTGTGACGTACCATCGGTGCCATCTGGTTACTTCCTGAAATTTGCATATGATTCTTCAAGATGTGTGTAGTGATTTTACAGGTGATATATTTATTTTAGAGTTCAATTTTCGCGTGACTCCGAATTATCCTTAATTTATGGACATGAGTGTAGATGGATCAGGCTTTGAGGAGAGCTTCGGCTGTGCCTTCTCTGTATTTTATCACGGTACTGAAACTGATTGTAAAACATTTACTCTAAGACCAGGAAATTCAGTTTATGAAGCAGAATTGCTGGCAATTAAAATAGCTTTATCCTGGATCAAGAAATTATGCATAGAGTATTACATTAATTTATACTCAGATGCCTTATCTACATTTATGGCGCTCTCCCGCCCTTTTCGAAACATTGAATTTCTAATGAAATTAAGCAAATTTATTTAAAACTACGAAAAAAGTTTCAAGTTTTCTCCTCCAAACAATCCCTAGATGAAGAACTAAATTATTTAAAAGCAATAGCTATTGACAAGGGCTTTTCAACCAACATTATTAATCAAGCAGTTAAAAAATTCTTATCTCAACACACCAAAAGGCAGACTGTTCTTTTAGGAGATTATAAAAATTTTATTGTCATTCCCTTCTTTCCATCAATTAGCTATAAATGTGCACTTATTTTACAGAAATTTAAATTTCGCGTCGTTTTTTCTCCCATCAATAAAATTCCGAGTTCCATACTCAAGGACCCCGTTCCGGAGATGAATTCCTGGGGTATTTTCAGGATTCCTTGCCAGTGTGATTTAATTTACATTGGCGAAACTAAGAGAGACTTAAAATTTCGCGTTAAGGAACATGAGGCATATGTTAGAGAAAAGGAAACACAGAAGTCTTCTGTTGAACATTGTTGGTCCGAAAATCACACTTTCAATTTTTCTGCTGCCTTTTACCCTGTTTGAAGGTAATAAAGATGATTTAAATATAAAGTTCTTTCAACAATTAATTCCATTGATCCTGCTATTCAGTTCACTTTTGAACTTGAGACTTGCAATTCTCTTTCGTTTCTCGACATTCTGGTCACACGTAACACATCCAACTTCAGTACTACGGTTTACCGTAAACCTTCATCGGTTTGCCTTCCACCACACTTGAAATCATGTCATCCGACTAAAGAAAGGTTAGCTTCATTTTATTCCTTGTTTTCCGTGCTTTTCAAGTGTGTTCCTTCAAACTATCCCTCGATGACGAACTAAATTATTTAAAAGCAATAGTTATTGACAGGAGCTTTTCATCCAACATTATTAATCAAGCAGGTAAAAAATTCTCATCTCACACACCAAAAGGTACACTCTTGTTTTAGGAGATTATAAGAATTCTGTTGTCATTCTTTTGTTTCCCTCAGTTAGCTATAAAATTACACGTATTTTACAGAAATTTAACTCTTATGTTGTTTGTTCTCCTATCAATAAAATTCCGTGTTCCATACACAAGGACACCATCCCGGATATGAATTCCTGGGGTATTTACAGGATTCCTTGCCAGTGTGGTTTAATTTACATTGGCCAAACTAAGAGAGCTTTTAAATTTAGCGTTAAGGAACATGAGGCATATGTTGGATAAAAGGAAACACAGAAGTCTTCTGCTGCCCAGCATTGTTGGTCCGAAAATCACACTTTCAAGTTTTCTGCTGCCAAAATTATTCAAAAAACATCTTCCATTGGTGAACTGGATTTTTTAAAGGCATTTTACATTCAAAAAAATCTTTCTGTTCTAGTAAACGACCCTAATTGCAATCCATCTTTGCCTTCAGTCTTTAAAGAAATTATGTTTTAGTTCTGATTTCATCAACAAATGGTGCCAGTAGCTTGTCTCCTGTCCAGGCTTTCTTATCATATCTTATCTAATTGTTATATCTTATCTCGTTCATTTGCGCTTTTGCAGCTGAAGATGGTGGTTCGGTAAAACCGTGGAAACTAGTCCTGTGAAAATTTGGAAATATAACGCTGATTTTTGTTGTTTGACTTCTAAATTAATATTTGTTCGGCGTCTCATTGTATTTTAATTTTCCAAGACTGTTTGGGATGTACGTATTTGTTTTAAGTGATGTGATTTTATTTCTTTTACAACCTTTTTTTCTTTTGAGTTTCTTATGTTCGCTTTATGTGACCTTATGATCTGGTGTTTATGCGTATTAGCTTTGCAATCTATCACCAGATGTTTGTTAAACTTGTTTTGTTCCGTTGTTTAACTAATCATTTTAGCTGCGGATCTGATTCCGACGGAGTCTTCATGATTTCCCTCTTCCAAATCTGGCTCCGCGTAACTTGATTATTTGCTCTTTTCACTTCCTCGGAGCTGTTCCATTTTGATTCTTTGAATACTGTGTCATCATACTATAGCTATGTGTATTAGGTGTTACCTTTGTTGAACAAAATTACTGTTTTATCTGTGTGAAATAATAAGTTGTATTTATATTTATTTACTTATTTTACTAAGGTTTTGCAACCATCACCTGTGAATTTCTCTTTAATGTTCTTTAAATTAATATATTTTTATAAACATAAATTTTTTCAACTAATTTTTTTTTTGTTTTTTTAAGGTTGCAGAACAAAATGGGGACCCTACCGAATAGAAAAACGTCTAGAGGTATTTGATATCTTTTTGTCAAATTATATAAAAAGAAGGAAAATGCCGGCATTGTCAGCAGACAATTTCCCGTTTTTTGGAATTTGCCTCCAATCTAATATAATATAAATTATAGTAGTAAATTAATGTAATCTTTAACAAAAGTGAGTTTAGGTTTTATTATTTTTTAACTTTTAGCATTTTTATTCTGGAATTTTATTGTTATTTTATGTAGTACGTTTTTTAGGGGATTCTCAAAAGTACAGTTGAAAAAAATCAGTCCAGGGAGTGAGCGGTTTGGTTGAGTTGATTCCAGAGATCCCACTCTTTGGAAAAATTTCTGTTCAATTCTTTCTGCTTTTCCCCCATCTTTGTATACCGCTCTTGATCCATGCCTGGTCCGAACGCATTCATCAAGATCATTGTTAGTGAGTGGTGAATCGTAAAAAGAACTGATTCACTTCAGTGAGCGAACGGTTCTGATCTGTCCTTTAAAGTCGAGGTTTTGTGTATCGTTATGCCGTACGTGACCTTATTCTTGTGGTACAAATTAGTGCCACAGAATCAGAAAGTTACTAATTTTGGTTAAAAATATGAATTTAATATAAAAATATAGTTTTCTAAAGTTGATAAAAAAAGGGAGATTTTGTTAATGAGTGGTAAAAAGGGCAGAAATTTTCTGTATTCTGTATTTATATACATAATTCGAAACATCTGAAGTTCAGCACCATTCATCAGAGTGAAGCGAACCAAAACAAATTACAATGAATTTTCAATTTCCTGGAACATTAAAAAAAGTATGTTTCCGTTCCCTGTAACATCAATCTGCAAAGCAATAAAGTTTTTTTACTTCGTTATTAATTACATGTTCTCAATAGTTACAATTTTAGTTTCCTTCAGGAGTGTTTTTTTTTATTTCCCCTGTTCTTTCGATAGTCAGCTAATAGTCTGACGTAAGAGGATTAGTTTTCGGCCTGTCTTAGCATTTGACATTACTTTTTAAGATTATCAATTTTAGTTTTTGATACAAAATGAGAGACTCGACAGTTTTCCTTTCATTAAAACATGTAGAGAAAATCATTTTGTTATTACTCGTGTTCATTTAACCTGGGCTTTCTGTTCGTTTGTTTGGGATAAATCTTTAATTTATTATTTGAACCCTAACTCGAATGTTTTACATGAACGTATGTGTGGTGATGTTATAATATCCCTCATGAATTGTTACAAACTTCTACGGGAGATATATTTTATTTAATGCTGAATTTTTATCTTAAATTTGCTTTTGCAGAAGTTTGATTATTGCATCACTGGATAGGTCAACAAATATTCTAACATGAATATTTTCGAAATTCCTAATGTAATTTGCCAAATTTCGACATTTTGTGAAAATTTGTTTGATTATTTAGCTATTATTCAACAGTGGGTGAAACGTAGTAGATTTGGATTGTTAGACTCAATCATTTAATCTTTTATTATTAGCAGACCATGAATCTAAGTAATTATTAAGTCGGACTTCTAAATCATATGGAAACTTAAATAAACTGAATATAATTTTACAACAGTTTGAAAAGTGTACTTTCCCTAAGTTCAAAGGTTGAATTTTCTTCCATTGCTCTTCGCTGTATTCTACCGTTTAGAAAGTACGCACTTAAGAAAAGCAGGAAATTTAGAAAGAAAAAAATATTTTTGAACTATCATTTTTATCTTATGTAAATAAACTTAAAGCCATAAGTTTCTTACACATGAATTGCATTAGGATATTTTTAGATTTTTTTGTGAAAATAACCGAAATTATAGCACATAAATGCCACACATACGAATGATGTTCATTTACTTAAAAATTAGATTTAGACACGATTTTAATTCCATGTAACCAAGAATGCTATGATTAGACAAAAATTAATTTTTCGTATTTGATTAAAATACTATAATTCGAAAAGCATTTTATATATTTTACTTACAAACCTGATTTTAGACCTGCAAATCTGGGGGTCAAAATCAATCAAAATGTGTGTATTAAAAGATGCTTTCGCCGCTTATTATCTTTAAGTCTTAGAAATTTCCCATTCTTTTCCCAGAATGTTACCTTTGATGCATTTGTCTCCAGCATTCACAGCATTAAGAAGACTGGAAACCAGTATCTACTTAGATTGCGACATGGCTTATATGTAAATTTATCTCTAAATTTTATGCACACATACTTTCGTTAATATTAAGCTTAAACTTAACGCATTCACACACAATGTTTCTCTCTTGAGTGCCTTTAAGCAAACTTTACAAGTAAAAATGCTCATATAGCAAAGAAAGGCTGATCATCTGCATTTCCAATCAACAGAAAATTTTTGGTATTCCTAGGTATAATCTAACATAACCTACTCTTCTAATTTCTAGAAGATATTTCTCCTATATCATTCTTATGCATTGATTTTTTTCTACTAAAACTATCACGAAGCTCTTTGCAGTTTTATATTTAATCTTAAGTAGTTATCAGTATCAGCAAAAGTAATTATTAATTCATGAAATATATCGTAAAAATACCAAATGAGAGAAATATTTGAAAATACACATAATTTAAATTTCATGATAAAATTTCAGGTACAAGATTTAAAAGACGATCCGAATAACGCAAGTAAATGTATTATTATTATTTGATAATATTACTGTTTTTAGCTAAACTGCAGTAACATTCCGGTCTTTTATTCATGGATAAATCTTGGATAGTATTTAGCCATTTTTAAACTCTAATTTCTTACGTCATTTAATACACGAATGTATAATATCATGAGTGCCCAAGCTGCTAAAGTCTATCAAGCCATTTATTAAATATCACGCCACTTACTCCTAGTCACTTGTGCATTGTTAGGAGAAACAATACTTTTATAAGCTTATTCCATCTTATTTAAAAGATCATATAAAAAGAAAAGTAATATGCTGTTTAACTGTTCCTGGATCTTCACCGCCATAAGATAAGAACCCAGTTAAGCATAAAAATATTCTTCTAAACAGAAAAAATAAGACATATCAAAGAAAGAAGTAAATATGCGTAAAATATTTAGCATAAATGAAGCAAGCTATTTTAACTAATTAAAAGCCCTTCAGGAATTGCAGACTAAGTTTGAGTAAGCTGCCTTACTCTAGGAGCACTTTCTAATAAAAGTGTTCTATTTAACCGAAGGTAAGGATCAATAAATTTAATTAACACAAAAACTAAAGCTATTCTGGAAAGAATTACGATGTATTGCTACCAAGATCAAAATTAATGGAAGAGCTTGTGCAATATTAACTAAATTAAAATTTAGCGTAGTAATTTATTTACAGAATTAAAGTGAAATAAAAAAATCGTGGCCTTTGTATGATATTTTTTCCGATGTTTTTAAGCGTTTTCAATTGTTGAGTCGAAATAATTCAGACCTAAAATAAAAATTACAAAGAAGTGAAATGCTTTAATACGATTTCTTTTAGAATGGTAGAATAACAACATATTACAAAACTTTTAAGTGCAGAGATGGATGGCTTTAAATTAACTATTTTAATATTAACAGAACATGAAATGGTAAATGAACGTGTAATATATAATATATAATTAATCAGAAATTTGCAGACTAGAAATATTTTATAGCTGTAATTCGTCAATTAAGCTTTTTAACACATAAATACTGTTATTTTTCATTTCATTTTAAAATTCATTGTGGACACATATTTACAAACGTTTGTGGGATAGATTCGTCATCTGAATTATTTTAACTTTCCCGCAAAACAAATAAAGACGCTAACCAAACCTCTGTAAAGGAATATTCCTGTTTTTTCGCAGAAAATAACGGTTTTCCTTTAGTATATCACTGCCAACTATTCTTGCAATTATCTGTGTTTATTTCAGCAACGCATTGGTCGAAAGCATTCTTGATTAAATTTATCACTCAGTCATTACTCAGAGAAACGCTAATTTACCTCATGTGTCTTCGAACACTGATCTTAGCACATTTTCCTACAGTCTCATTTAGGCCTTTTAGGAAAGAAAATTAAGGCTCCTTCTTACCATTTAAGTTAGAGAAAAATTTCTTATTCTCAGAAATAAACGAATCTGTGCATTTTCTTCTCTTGGTCAGAGATATTGAAATCATGTAAATCCAAATTTTTCTTCTTTGAACAATATTAACAACGATTACATAGTAGTAGGAGAAACAGAAAGTGGTAAGAGAAATGCTTGATAGAGACGAGCAATTAATTTACTATATAGATTTCCCATTCACGTCCAAAAAAACAAGCGAATATAACATTAGATTCTGATTATTGCATAGCCGGATAATGGCAGTCCGTGACTGCTACATTTTAGCGACATAAAATACTTAGTAAGAAATAATTTTCGAGCAAAAAAATTGCATATAGTTTGTAAATAGCTAAATAATTTTTGGACTACCTGAATAATCATTGAATATTTAAAAAGCGTGCATGCCAGGATATATACACTAAATAATTACGGTTATTTTGTTTTTATTTTTTGTGTATTTTTAATTTGCTTTACTGTTTAATTTATTTTTTCACGTATTTGATGCATAATGAATCATAATTTTACACGCGCTTATATGCATTTATTTGATGTACCTTTCTGTACAGGTTAAAGTTCTGAGTCGACAGACATTGAAATTGCAAGAACAGTTCAAATAAAATAATGAAATAATGAGGTATAAGCGAAACTCTTTTTAGTGGGTCTTGAAGAACTTTTGTCAGTTAGTTAGGGTCTTTTGCTTGTTTCTCGCCAAACTGGCGATATTCTATGACCAGAAAAGGCATCTTTAACCCCTTAAAAGCAACTTTTCTGGTAAGTTGAAAAAGTAGTCACGATTCATCTTGAGAAAAGGTCTATATACAACATTCAACTGCGGTCTCAGCCCAATTTAGATTTATAAACTGTTTTGTTACGGAGTTTCCCATTCGACAATTGCAGAATTTGAATTTTCTCAACGAGTTTTTGTCATCAGCGGTATCCCTTTCCTATTGACGAAAATTTCTGCTTTCTTTTATGGTCTCTTGGCCTATTTACAACTTTTTATTTTGTCAGTTAGAGCTCTTATTTATCTCAGTGAAATTTAACACAGTAAGTGTTATGGATCAGCATGTTAAATTTAAAATTTCAAATGTACTAAAACAGCTATGACTTTATTTTGCCTTTAATTTTTATACCGAAACCGATTTCAGTCTCTATAGTTAAATTTATTCAGTAGGGATTTGGTTAAAAATACATGTCTCAACCATTTTATGAATACAGTTTAATAACAACGATACTCTCCATCAGTTTAATTAATCATACGAGATAACTTACGCAAATTGTGTCGTACAATATATGAAGTGTGCTATACTCCAAAATGCAGTTCGTGCTGGTGAAATTATTGATATTTCATTTCACTGAAAATTTCATTACTTCAAAATCTGGACCACCTCAAAATTGATTAAAATGCAGTTAAATTCTGTAATAATATCAAAGTATACAAAAACTCTTATGGTGTGAGATAACCCATCTCCTTTGGATAAACATCTCTGTACTGTCAGTACTTAGTTGCTATAAAAATCTGTAATTAGTTTTATTCAAAGTTATTTAAGTCTAGGTGAAATACAGATTTGATCTTAAATTGTAAATCTCCACTAACAGTAGTAATACAGTTACTTAAAAATACTAATTGTGATGCACGAGGAAATATATTTTTTTCCTGAATGGAAAAAAAAAAGGAGTAATACTCCAAGTCTGCCTGTTTCCGTCCATTCCCCAATATACTCGTCGTCATTACAACTTTTCATGCAAACATTTAATATTTTCTTTAATTAAATTAAAGCAAGATATATGAACCTTCCAGCACTCCCAAAATAACATACGATTTGAGATAATTTCTATCACTTTTTTATATGAAAAAAGTGGTAAGGATTTTTCAATTAGAAATTTTGGGTGATGTATAAAAATTACTTTTCCCTCTAAAAAAGGGGGGTTCTAATCCCGGCGAATGGGCTGGCTACATGAGCGTTTTCCCAATTTTTGTGACGAATAACGTATATAGGAGGTACTTTTCCTTAGCGGCATCTCTCCGCATAAAAGCATGTCTCTCCTTAATCAGATAGTCCCCGAGTGCTTTACTATAGTCAAATAAACCAACCCAAACGAACGTAAAAAAAACCGTTACACAGTCTAAAATTTTCCATTTTTGAAGTGGGAGTTACAAGCATATTTTTGTTACGTTTCTTATTACATTGTATATAATACTAGCTTTTTTGTGCGGAGATATTTCGAAAATTTCACATGAAAGCCTAAAATCGATGTCACTTTTCTTAAACATATTATCTTGCTTGTTATTTCAATCTGAATTTCTAATAATTCACATAATATTTCAAATAAACCGTTGTTACCTTACATTTTGTTAATCTAACCAGCTTTAGATCTTTATTCTTACCTTCCGTTTCCTTATTAGAATGTAAATCAGGCTAAGTGTATTTAAGGTGAGGTTGATTGTAAGACAGAATATTCTTCTGCTTCTCGACGCCACGTTACAAGGTTTCGCTAGCTTAGATACAATTGCATTCTTAGGCCTGGGCATTTTCATTGCCGCCATTTCGTCGGTGAGAAGGGTTTTAACCCAACTTCGCTTTAAATAAATTGTTAGTCTTTGACTACTAAGTTTTAAATACTGAAATTAACGTCATTTTTAAGTTACATCCCCACATGTGATTGGCTGATTTGTCAAGCACGATACGTACAATTATATTCCAGTTCTGATTTATTAAAAAGATTTATTTTAAAATCTTCTTAAAACTTTGTAGTTCTTTTCAGAAGAAGGGATAACTCGCTTTAAATCTGTTAGGAGTTTTGACTTAGTTTATGCTCCCAAAGAACACTAAAGTCTATAACATTGTAAGGTATGTTTTAATTTTATAACAGTTATTTTAATTTAGTGAACTTTCCTATCTTGCCTCGTTTCAACTTACAACTCTCTACCAGAATGAAATTTTAGATTTGCATTGAATGCAAATGAGGAAGAGCTAGTATTAAAAAGAAGTTCAACTGACTTCGAGAGAGAGTTAGGAAACCTGAGAACCGCGCGTTTTCCTTTGGGCTACGTCTCTGTAAGCTGTTGTTACGCTTGGCAGTATTATTACGTGCCTTTCGATAGTTCGCCGGCTAGTTTAAAATTACGGGCCAACAACATTAAAAATTGCGTTAGCTTCAGTTAAATTTCTTAGTTAGTTCTTATTTTTTACTTTTAAGTTTAACCCCAAGTGGAGGTTTTGCTGTAAGCCCAGGGAAAGGAGCCGCCAGTTGATCTTATTTTGAGTGAATAATTAATTACCCCTTCTTGGTAATTCCCCCTTTTTGAGTTTACGCTTTCTGTTCTTTGAACTAAACGATAATTCGCAGGTCCTTCGGTACTTCATTCAGAAGAATGAAAGTGAAGAACTCTATAACATCAGTATTTTATTAAAAGTATAACAAAATAAGTATGCGATGTTTTTTAAGTGTTCGTTGATACTAATGTATTCAATTGTCGAATGACTGTTATTTAATTTTGCCGACTGCTAAACTTTTTGTCCTGTAAATTTCGCTTTTTCAGAGTAATGGAATATCTTATAAACTGTACATTTTCAAAAATAAACTGTTCATTCTCGTAACATTTAAACATTTCCACTAACATCGCATTAAAATGCTGGCACAATTGCCTTTCAGTTTTCAAGTAAAATAAAGAACTATACATCTTTCGTTAAAGCGAAACCAAGAGGTATTGATTATAAAAAGAAATATGCCCAGTGCTACGATAAATCAAAACCGTGAAAGAATTAAGAGTTACTAAGTCAAAGAATAAAGTCTTGAGAGAAAGTAAAAATGTTATTCTATGACTCTACAAATGATGAGAAAGACGAAAGAAAGTTATTAATTTATATGCGACACAAAGTAAACTGCTTTTAACTGGATTCGCAAAGCAGATATTCATGCAACTCATTTTATTGCAATTTATTCATTACGATGGATTGAGGCAGAAATGGTAATAATTCGAGGTATTTGATGGAGTAATTCAATGCAAGATATATATTGAAGTGAGAAAAG
>KK118526.1:396328-428937 GCA_000611955.2 Stegodyphus mimosarum
AAAAATTTATAAAAATTTTATTTATTTAAAAATTAAAGCCGTAAAACATTTTTAAAAAGATGAAAGTTAATGAAATAAAAATAATGATAGAATGATATATTGCATTAAAGATGCTCTCATCAGAGGGAGATGTGTTTAGATTAATCTTAATTAATCTAATTAAGAGCAATATTTCTGTAATAGTACAAGATAAAATGAAATTTTCACACCGATTTTTTTTTAAATTTCGAGAACGAAAAAAATAATTAAAAATGTGGCCTTGTATAATTCAATCCCTAATACAGCTTTATTCAAAAAACATTGTTAACGTTTCTTAATCCAAAAAATGAGCAAAATAGCTTTTATTTTATTTGTATTTTCGGTTTCTTGAGCAGGTTATAAGGATTAGATAATTTCTTCCCATTCTTTTCCTGACAGAAGTTTTCTGAATTAAATCTTTTCAAATAATGCGTGTTGTGTGCGTATTTTCGACAGATATTTTGTGTTTGGGTGCTTGATGATTATAATACATTAAATATTTTGAATTTCTCTGATGATTAATAATAGAAAGTTATACCTTTATTAGAACCTGAAATATCGTCTAATGAACTTACCGGTCTCTCTTAGAATTTACTTAATGCTGCTAAATTTGGTAATTTTCTGGAAGGCTGAAAAATTTTAATTTAGAAACTAACTAGCGAAATTATTTGTGAGATGATTATAACAATCCCTTTAATTCTATTGAAAAATTATTGAAGTAGATTGGAAATAATCGCAAGGTGATCGAATGTTCTCAAAACTGAAGTTGAGATACTAATAGTACATTGAAGTTGACTTTAATGATAGCTTCCTTGCAGCTCAAATTATATTTCACTCTTTCACTCAAATGTATTATTTGTTATTGTTTTAAAACTTTAACAAGGATCTTTTCCCTTTCCTTTTGTTTCTTATTGGCAGCTGAACTTGAGTTTGAGGCTCATAATTATGTTTGCAGATCAGGAATTATTTTTTATGTCTTTCCTTTTTATCGACTTGTTTACTAACGTTTTTTCTATTTAAAGGTTCTTCTCTAATAACAATTCTTTAATTGAGAAGAAATTCTATAAGCTTATAGGTTTTGTGCCTCTAGAGAAGAAAAACACAACAAAACAAATTTAACAATTTTGCCTCAATCTTCTATCCAAAACCAGCATTTGGGTTGTGAATTTAAACCTTAACAACCCATAAACCTTGATGCTAGTGAATCTAAGATACATAATGTATTTTAGAAAATGTAACTTGACAAAAAACACAGTAATCAGTATTTACTTTTAAGAAAAAAAATCTTAGTGTTTATTTGTCAAACAGATCAAATTATGAAACATCAATATCAATTAAATAATAAAAAAAATCTTTCATCTCCGCCGAGAGTGAAATAATCTAAGAAAATTCTAACATTAACAGCGAAACATTTTGTTTTAACAAGTCAGTAATTTCATAAAAAAGACCCTTCCAATTTAAATAACTACATATTAATCAATTAATCAAACAGAACTATTTCATCTCTTTAACAAAGTGTACCTTTAAAACAAAGCTAAGTATAATCTTTTGTTTTAACAGTTATATTCTTTTCATCTTACTGTTGCACAGAAAATACAAGATTTCTACTATCCGGAACAAATTTAAAATTTACGTCTTATTGCACAGAAAATAAATGAATACTACTATTCCAAACAACTTCTAATTTCCCTCTTATTATTTCACAACGAAAAAAGAATACTATCAATCAGGATAAAATCCTTAAATTTTGATATCTTATTTTAGCTTATACAATAAGTTCTTCTAACGTTTAGAATTCAATTAACAGAGTATCACAAAACCACCCTCTTAGGAAGATTTAGAATATTAACATAGGAGCAAAATTCTATTTCAGTTTTACAATTTACTTTAACTCAGCATGGAAGTAAGCTTATCAAATAAAACAAATTTCAATTTATCAAAATCTCGGAATCCTTAAAATATAGACATTTTACTATGAAACCTAATTTACAATTTTCTTATTATTAATTTTCTTAAAAGAAAACACCCTTTGTTTGCTATTTTTGTAATTAAGTATAAACTGAAATTTTCAGACCCCTAGTCATTATTTGTTTCTTAAGATGTGACTAATCAAGTAAGAAGAATGACTTATCTGATAACTTAACGGTACGCCATTCCTTTAGTTGAAAGAAAAGCTGACACCGTCAATTAACTGGAACGCCACAAATTTGGAGAGAAAACTATGGATACGCGTTGGAGTCACAATCCCAGAAGATGATAATCCGGCGCAGACGTCATATGCGAAGAGCAAGTGGGAACTGGAGTCAAGGCAAGATGGAAAACCTTTGTAAAGTCCCAGACCATCACCAGGATCCTGATCCAGTTGGGCGGGAGCAGCAACAGGTTTCTAACAGCCGGAGGAGCTCTAGGAGGCTACAGTACCGAAGAAGCCATCTTCCGAAGAATATTTTTTTTTTTACCTTTGAATGGAAAACAGTCGGTTCTTGAAGGAACTCGAAAATTTGAAATTCATGACGAAGAAGAACTAACTTCAAAGGCAGGTAAATGGTTGTATCAAAAGTTAACCCATATTTGGGAAAAATGGAGCCATAAGCCCCTTTTCTATACGAAGAACATCCTTCGAACTGCACAAAAACGTGCTCAAGGCACGAAAGCAGAGCAAAGTCAAACGGCGAAAACGTCAGGCCAAAAGAGAGGGAACAACAGCTGCAATGGCTTTTTGTTAAAGCCGAGGGCCAGAAAACGCCAAGCCCCGCTAAACAGGGTGAAAAATCCATTACTACAAACCCCGAATACATCCCTGTAAAATTTCTCGTTTTTCCGAGGTGTTGAACTAAACACAAATTCAAATATCGCCGAGCTCGCCAAACGAATGGCAAGAAATTTGGAACACGCGCAAGGCCAAGTGGCAAACCTCAACTCGACCCAACGGAATTCCCTTAACACGTAAGCCAAGCCTTGGAATTCAGCTAAAAAGTGAAACTTTTTCAATCCCTTCCCCCAATATTCTTATCACAAACCAAAGTGTAAAATTCAGTTAAATAATTGATTGTATCTTAATCTGTAAAAGCTAGAATCGTGAAGATGATCTTAAATTAAAAAGCTAATTTTGCTGCATCCAGTGATATACACTCACGTTTGTGAAAATTGCAACACCAAGAAGGAATCGTCATAATTGAATGCAATTTAATACACAGTCGAGTGGTAGTGGTACAAATAAATTATTAAATGTTCAAAGCAAACAAACAAGAACAAGAGATCAGAATCAGTATTTTGTGTGGCCACCACGCGCCGCAATAAGTGCTGCTACACGACATGGCATGGAGTCAAACAAAGTTTGAATGTCTGACTGAGGAAGAGCATTCCATATCGTTTGTACGCGTACCCAAAGTTCGTCTGCAGACGCAACAGGACGAGGATCACGAGCAAGACGCCGACCAATGACATCCCACACATGTTCAATTGGCGACATATCCGGGGAACACGCAGGCCAAGGAAGAAGCTGTACCTGCTGCGCTGCAAAGAAGGATTTAACAATCCGAGCAGTATGAGGGCGGGCATTGTCCTGTTGAAATACAGCGCCTGGCAAGCTTTGAAGGAAGGGAACAGCTTCGGGCTGTAGAACTTCACGGATATACCGGTTGCTGTTCAGATTGCCCACAATTCGTAGCAATTGAGATCGTCTATGATATGCTATGGCGCCCCAGACCATAACTCCGGGTGTTCGTCCACTGTGGCGTTCGATAATGCACTCCGGAAGGTGGCGTTCACCGGCATAGCGTCTGACACGAATGCGGCCATCATGGTACCACAAATTAAAGCGGGATTCGTCAGAAAACACGACATGCTGCCAATCAGCACGCCAGTCTCTATGCTGATTGGCCCATTGTAGCCGCAGGCGGCGATGGTCGTGCGTTAGGGGGATCCTGTATAAAGGAGTCCGTGCGCGCAGTCCACACTGCAGCAGACGTCTACGAATTGATGAAGCACACAATGAAACACCTGTAGCTATTGACCACAGTGCTGCCAATTGTCTAGAGGAAGCTGTACGGTCCGTCCGCGCCATGCGGACCAGGTGTCTATCATCGCGAGCTGACGTCACATTTCGGGGTCCACTCCCGGATTTCCGAGTTGTCCGACACTCGTCCGTCCACTGCTTCCAAACGCGCATCACTGTGCTGCTGTTACGCTGCACACGAGAGGCTACTGCACGATACGACAATCCAGCTTCACGAAGGCCGATGATTCTCCCTCGTTCAAACTCTGTAAGTTGTTCAAATCTCGCTCTCTTTCGTCGACGAGGCATAAGTACAGATTGAGTTAACGTTTACCACTAGCAGATAACCACCGATAACCATACACGCCTCGCTACAGCCGTCTATTTATTCGGATCCATCAGCCGTTCAGAGGGAGCTGCTCAGCATACGCATGCGCTACGGATTTGCAATTCTAATCATTTGCATATCATGCGCTACTTTGCATTTCCTGAAAATTTCAGCTCACTCGCGTAAGTCCTTCATGGTGTTGCAATTTTCACAAACGTGAGTGTAAATTAAGAATGAGTCAACTTAAGTTAAGCAATATAAAATGAAGTTTATTACCTAGAAAAGCACCCAATTCCATTGTGCATTGTGTGTTTCAACGTGTTTACGAGTAACGAGTTGAAAATACGTATAAATCTTAACTACTCAAAACCCCTAATTAAAATTAAACAAAAGCAAATTTAAATAAACCATATTAAATAAAGTACACGTTGTGTAGCATAAATTTAGAATAATAATAAAATTAATTCTCAAGTCATACCTTAAATAATTAAGTGAATTTGCTACACAACACGGGGTTTTACTTATTCAATTCCAATGTTCTATCTTATAACCCCGCGAACACTAACAAACGAATAATTGCTTAAGTGTGTGAATAAACACGTAAGACTTAAAAGTGGTAAACTATCCTTTATTTCTCAGAATAAATACAATCAATTCCTAACTTGGAGTATACACAAAGTCTCCATTTGGGCTTGAATATAAAGAATTATGAATTTAAACTAAACTAAGCTTAATTAAAGCTATCTGAAAGATATAGCCGAAGCTATCAGATTTCTAACTAGTTGAGCCCTAAATATTAATTAAATCGGCGAAGACAAGCAAGGGCCTAAAGTATATGGCCGAGCGTAGTAGCTAAGAGAGGATATAGCCAAATGGCAAACGCGCGCTACTCAGGAAAATCAGTCTCTCTCTGTAGAAGTCAGTAAAGCATTGACTTAAATAGTACTCTTACTCATTTGCATTCACTGCGTTTCGGAAATTACATTCTGGCAGGAAATTGTAAGCTGAAATTAGAATAAATAGGAAAGAATCATAACTTAAAATAACTGTTAATAAACTCAGAATAAACCTTACTAGCTTATGAAATGTTAAAGAAAATGTTTAAAATAATGATGGTTGAGAATTTATATGCTTTTATTCGAATACGTAATTAGAACGTATGTGAATAAAAAGGAGAAAAGAATGGATTTTCAAAACATGTTTTCATTCAGAAATCATACAGAAATTGTTCAGCTGATGAAATAGATTTCTCTGAAGAGTTTCTTTTGCGCAATTAAAATTGCCAATTTTAGTCTCTCCTCTCTAGTTATTATTATTATTATTATTTGACTGTTATACTGTAGAATCATTTTAGGATTTTTATGGAAGCAGAAGAAAGAAAAATAAGCAACGCCTTTGGATGGAATCGAACCACGGAACTCATGGTTACGCATCGAGCGTGCTGACCACTGCACCACGAAGGCATGCGAAGAAGCGAGAGAAATACCTTATATACTCCCCCTTTTAAAGGGCGACTGGGACTTTAGGACCCAATCGCGAAATCCCGGTGGTGGAGAATCATCATCCACTACTTTTTAGATTGGGCGGCAGTTGTAGAGTCATTAGAATTTTTTATGGAAGGAGAAAAAATAAAAATGAGCAATGCCTTCGCCGGGAATCGAACCACGTACCTCTCGGTTACGCGTCGAGCGTGCTGACCACTACTTCACGAAGGCATGCGAAGAAGGGAGAAATACCTTATAATACCATCTCTGACATTATAGTTATGTATTCAATATTCGTGCATCCATCAAGTAACCCTTGCTTCTAAGATAGAAAGTTTCGCCTTGATGTACATATAAATACGCCGAGTCCCTTTTTTCTCAGAAAATCATTATAAACAGAAAACTCATTATAAATGTCATCCATGCAATCTCTTACTATATATAGCAAGAAATTCAATTTCCTTATGCGCTAAACATTTTAGCACACAACTCTTGCACCTACACATGAGGCATTTTGTATTACTATGTTAGTGTGTAGATCAATATATCATATTTGAAAAGCTGATGTGCTACTTCATAATAGTAAAAACATTTTCCATTCTTTAAGATTAAATTCCCTCTTTATACTTTCAAACCATGGATAGGAATATCAAAGATCACTCTACTCTAATACTGCAGTAACATAAAATCAGAACCAAAGCTTAAAACATACAGAAATAAAATTTTTGATTCCCTTTAATTACCTGAACGAAATTATTAGCTTAACTGTAATGGTATATTTCTCAAAAGATTATTGGAATTCTTCCATGAAGTATTCTTGTAAGGAAATTTTAAAAAGGTAAGGAAATTCTTCTCGCAAAATTATCCTGCATAAGAATTTATTATGAATTCAATGAAAAGTTTAATCTTCCATTTTGGCTTCCACTGCTAGAAAAATAACCCTTTATCGGTGCTCAAATAAAAAGTTCGGAATGCAAACCGTAAAACCACGAAATGAAGACAAATAAAGGCAAATATTTGAAAGCAAGTACATAGAAAAATAAAAGTGTCTTCTTTTCTTACTTTTCTCATAAACTTTAGGCTTTTCTGAACAGCAACAATGCGAAAAGAATATTTGCGAGATTTAACCGATGCAAAAGAAAAACTATCTTCTCAGAACAACGAATAGGTGGTGTTTACAGCAGATTCTGGATCATAATATTTCACAGAACGCTATTCGACTGATTTTGAGAGGATAAAGAATGCTTTGCTGGCCAAACCGAAAAAAAAAATAGGAAAGAAGGAAAGCTATATCGAGAAGCACAAAAAATATCAAAGCTATATTTATGGCCAAATAATAATCTCAAAGGGTGAAATGAGTAAAATGATAGCCTCATTTGCTTGCCGAACATGCAGAAATCAGCATTTTGTGCATCTGCTATGTTTGGAAAGAACTTCAGAGATGTGCTTAAGCACTGAAAGAAAGTGCAGTTAGAATATGTCATTCTACAGTGTTTTCACACGTTGCGAAATTTCATCCAGTATAAAAAAGGGCTGCGAAAGTTGGGCCACCCATTTCTAGCAGACTGTACTTCTAGCAGACGTTTTGATGGGTGACGAATTGGGAATATGAGCAGATTAAGAATACAGAACGACAAGAAGGCAATGAAAAATAGAACGTGGAGTGTCACGTTCATCCTACTGAAATTGAGCCCCATGCAAGCCCTGAAGTTAAGGGAGGATAACAGTCTCCGGAAATATAGAGTTAGCTGTTAAATGTAATGGCAGAGCTTATTAGGCAGGTGCTGGAGTAAAATTTAATAACACTGCTCTTCATAACCGCATAATATTCTACTCCATGGCCGGTTAGGCGAGGCATAAAGCGATTGTTTTCACATATGTCATTTCCATGTCATAAAAATCGAGTACGCCCATTGTCGTGTTTTTATTAGAATTCGGTAATACCTCTACTCCTCGGTGAGGCCCAGCTGATCCATCTTGTGATATGAAGAATCGAAATTCGTTTTAAATGATAATCACATGCCATTTATTTATTCATGTCTATCAACGGTAATGACAACAATGGACGCCTTACATGCATTTATTCCCAACTTCTGCGAACGATGTTGAATCATACTTGCTGATATTGTGCAACAGACTCGAATTCTCATTCTGCGTTTCTTGATACTGGCGTAAAATCCGTCACTGCCATACGCACAGCATGCCTACCATCTCGTTCGGTGGAGTAACGAGGCTTGTGCAAACGTTGTCATTGGTTGATCCGTCCCTTTTTACCACCGAGTCCATATTTGCAAAACTTTTGTTTTCGCGAGCCTCGATTTCTTGGAAGGATAATCCGTAATATTTTTAAACCAAAGTTTTTCACTCAAATTCAAATAATTTATCGAATGGTTTCCGTTATTTTTCATTTTTTAGAAACTTAACATTTTTTAGTCCTTTCCTACCCAACAAACAGCGAGAAAACACATATTTCCCACAGTTTAAAGAACTACTAGTCTTTCCTTTTTTCTCGGTTGCATTACTGGGGCATGTGATTTGCTTATTCTCTTCCAGTCACGTACTTGGAGCTATAGTTGGCATATTTGCAGATGATGAAGCCCTAACTGAAGTTTCAGCTGAAGATGAAGTTCAAATAAGCTAAAATTATTGTCGCTGACAAATGTGACTCGAATATATAATAATATACATTATGTTGTAAAAACATTTATTCATCCAGAAAGAATAGAACCACAACTACGAAACTAGGCATAGTGTTCGAGTAGATAAATAGTCAAAACATGGGGTGAAAAAAATGTTTTATTTACGAATAGCAATGCAAAGAATGTGAAACTCAGTAAGTGTTAAAGCCAGCCCCGGCAGCGATGCAATCCAAGACTCACTTTCGCATGGAATCTATTGAGCTGCCAATATCCCTCTGCAATAGATTGTACGAAAATGGAGTAACTGATCAGCGAGTTGCGACGTATTTGCACACGGCTGAATTTGCCTCCCAGCATCTCCCTAATACGTTCGATAGGCAACGGGTCTGGAGAACTGGCAAGCCAGTCAAGGATATTAACAGGTCGAAAAAATTGTTGAGAAAGTTGTGCTGTATGTGGCCGAGCATTGGGCTGCTGGCAAACATAACCTTGACAACCTCCTAGTATAAGCAGTACGATCAGCTGCAAAATGTCAACGTGACTGCGAACCGTCAAAAGTACCTTGCAGCATGACTAATAGTGAAAGGCTATGCCAGCTAATCTCTCCTCTGACAGTCACATCCTGGGTTCTGGTTGTGCGCTGCTCGGTAACAATTGGTACATTAGACCGCTCATTTCACGTCTCCAGACATGAATGCTGTGGTCATCAATATTGACAGAAAAGTGTGATTCGTAGCTCACAATCACATTTTTCCAAGCATGCCTTCTCCGTGATTCGAAACCAGCTCCATTGCTACGCCAGTCAGGGTCACTAATCATTATACCGGCGGACGGCTCTCGAAGAGGTCATCCGGATGGCATTAGCAAGTTAGGGGAATATCTTCCTTGGTCCTGAGAGGACGCGTTAGGGGACTGCAGCGTTGTTTTAGTATGTCAAATATCTTGATTTTTTTATTTTAACTAAATCTTGATTTTTTTTTCGATTTTCATAATGCCTTTATAGTTTTGTTTGCCGTTGTGATGAGGAAATTACAATAACGACCCTAAAATGACAGTATGCAGATTTCGTAAAGAACCGAATTTATTGAAAAAATGGTTAAAATCGACATCACGAGAAAATTTTCCCACTTGGAAGTATTCTAGTGTAAGTTAGATAGGTAATGGTATTGTCAAGTTTGTCTCTGGTCGCGTGTATTGCTATATATAGTTAGGTAAAATCTATAGTTTTGGGTGCTAATCCTGTATGGGTTAGCGACCCGGGTCTGAGCCATTTCTCCAGTGTTATAGCGTAATAACATATTTTATATTTGATTTTCCTGTACATTTCAAAGCAAAAATAATTTATTCTCAAGAGATATTATGAGTATTTCAAACTTTAATTTAGACTAACCATGAGGGGGATGCTGTTTTTATCTCTTGTAAATGCATTGACTGCTCCTCTTTCTCAGTTCGAAATGGTAACAGATATTTTCGTAGTTTTTTAAATGCTCAGATCCGAGAGAATTCTTAAAGCTGTGATATTCAATATTAATTCTTCAACTATTAGTGAAAGCATTGCTTTGATATAAAAATAGCTAAATTTTGTGCCTAGCAACCAAAGCAATATATATATATATCTGTGTGTATCTTAACAGGTTGGAAATTAAGTGAAATATGGTTACTGCAAGAGGCTTAGTTTTATAGATTATTACAACCATAGCTTTCAGTAGAAGAAAATGCCCCAAAGGTACTTCAAATGAATTTCCGTGATAAATTTACAAAAATAATTTTTATGAGCATTGAACAACATAATAATTCTAGAAGGAAAAACCTCGAACTGAAAATGAATTTTGTTCGGTCAGTGCATAATATTTTTAAAATATACATATTTAATTAAAACAAATCTGTACATATTTTACTATAGCTTAGTTCGAGCTTCAGGGTAAATTAAAATAAATTCTTATTAAAATTATAAAAATTATTTCTCCTTTGTGATAATATTGTCCGATATTAAACGTTTTCAGTTATTAACACAAATACTGCCTATAAGTGTATGTAAATAACAAGGCTTGGAAATAACGCTAAAAAAGAAAAATCAACAATTTTTCAAACGTGTATAACTCGTTCTATAAATAGTGCAGTGTTTTAATAGTTCTGTTTGTCGTCTAAAATTTCCGATGGTGAATTTCATTCAAAATTTTCTGTAATGAGAATAAATTTAACTCCACATAAGAAAACAAAAATCAGAACATAAAAATTTACTAAATTTCTTTAAAATAATTTTATAAAACATATATACATGTATCATATGTATATTAAATAATTCAATAAATAAATATACCAATGTACATGATCGGGTTATGATTTACGTATACATACACATATATTTGATACATATTTGTACGATACATTTCATTTTGTATTTTTTCTTTTGTTTACTTTTTTCTCCTTTATCTAGTTTTTGGCTGAAATAAATAATTCTCCTAAATACGCATGAACGTAAAGGTTTCATACAATGTAAAAATATTACAATTTCTAATTTGGAAACTTTAATTTTCGAAATAACGCTAGTGGCTTCATAGCGACGGAACATTGTGCATAATTTTTAATATACAAATACGCTTTTTATTACAGTTTCATCGACTTGTACTAGTAGATATTTCTTAACAAATAGAACAAGTAATTTAGAATTCTCAAGTACTAAAATTTGTCTTTTTTGCCTCTCGTAATTTTATTTAAATTTTTAAAACCTTTTCGAAACTGCATTTCTCAGATTTATTTTTTTACAAATTTCTGTTATGACATATATATCCATAATTATTTTTTTTTAATTCTCTTTTCGTAAACTTTATATTTGTGAATGTCCCTTAAATATTTCTAAAATACTTGGATTGTATCTTAAATCTTTGTACTTACTATTATTTTTATAAAACTTTAGTCTTTCATTGCCTAATACATCATTTGTTATGGGTTAAAAACTTACTTCAGGCTATGTTTAAAAAATTATTAAACTGGGAACCTTAAATTGATTTGTAAATATATATGAGAAAAATGTAGTTAAAAAACAAGTATTCTGTAATTGAATTTTGGAAAATAAATCTATAAAATGTAATTTACAGCTTAAAAAAATTGTTATTTAAAGTTCCCATGATAGAGAATTCACTTATACTAGAAGTAAATTTCCTTGTCTATGAAAAAACAACAACACGTTTGTCAGTTGCCGATATATAAACGAATTTTGAATTCTTTTCTCACAAGTTCAAAATCTGCCCAAGAAGTGAATTATAAGTATGAAAAACTAAAAAATAAAAATGCCAGCAAAACTTAAATATAAGAATGAGATAAAAAAATCCTTACAACAAACACATCAGTATAAAACTTACCTGTCAAATCGATGCAAATCTTACTCATATTACAACATTAAAAAACTACAGCAAGGAAAACGTTTTCTTTACAATTTTTAATTTTCTCAGAAGTGGGCTTCAGCATGAAAATCATTACCAAATTAATTGAAAGGAAACTTCTCACAAAATTATTTTCAATTTAAGGGCAGTCAGTTTTCTAAGCTCTATAAGCAAACACAAACCTGAAAAATTTTAAGCATAGCTACACAAAATAAAGCTTTATAAACTAATATTGTAAGGATAATGTCTAAGAAAATATCACTTACTAGTGCTGCTTATTGTACAAAATTTACACTTTTGACCCTCATAAAAATGTACCAGTGTAAAACTCAGAAACAACTGATTTTAATATCTATAGTAATTTTCCACTTGAAGCGAAGGGGAAAAAATCGAATTAGTGAGCGTTGTACTTTTCAAGCACCGATTCGGAGGTTGCGCGCGTATCTGCGAGACGGCGGAAAGTATCTCGAACTTTGTCAGTTATCGATGCATATTCTGCCTCTTCCATGGATCTCGCGATAGGGGATGAGGGAAGTTTGGACACACAGCGACATCTGGAACGCCCACCTGTGTGCGTCCATTGGCCATCCATTATAAATCAGAAGAAGTAAACAAGGTTTGTAACAAGATTTCATACATATAAGTTATATACCTTTCCTCGGTATGTAATAATGCGTTTTCCTCTGCAGGTAAAATTCTCTTCGAAAATAGTTTCGGGCGAAATTTTTTCCATGTTCAACTTAGAGTTAGGCATAAGTGATAAATATTCCCTTTTATAATGGTGCCCCGTTATTCTGCAGTTTCGGATAACTCGTGAGTATTACTTTGTACATAGGTAAATTAAGCTTTACCGGAATGATAAGTTTAACAATTAAAAAGGACAACTTATTGTCAAAACATTTTTGAGCTAATGAGTAAAGAATAATTATACAACGAATAAATGTCATCTTCAAGCCAAAAAGACATCAAAAGCTGCAGAATTTTTGAAGCAGATGTTAGAAGAGCTGGACTTGTGAATTCCATAAGTGATCAGATTTGCGTGATAATAGGCCGTGATCAAAATTTCATCTTTACAGAAAAACTAAAAGGCAAATGAGAGCTGAAATTTTCAGAAATATTCCTCTAATAAAACATGCATATACAACGGACATTATTTATATATCTAGATGACAGCATGTATTTATTTTTCGTGTACCGCTTATTAAATAGTCCTTTTATCTGTTGCATTTTACGTACAGAATTTATTGACTAAAATGCATAAAATTGGTTTTTTAAGCAAAGCATAAAATGAATGAAATCGCGTTTTCCCCCATTCTTTCGAATTATTAGATTTTTAACTTGGGAAACCTTCCATTTCAGTGTAATTCCTTTAGTCTTATTACATGAGTTTAATTCTGTTCCGCTTTCCTCTGTTACAATCAGAGAAACCTAACTTTTCATTTTGGAATTATCTAATGGTTTATAAGGAAGTCTTCTTTTTAAAAATAAAAATTGGAATAAAAGCAGTTTTCAAGACTAACTATATAAACCTTGCAGTTGTAATGGAAAAACGTAGCTTTACATTTGTTTTTTGAAGACTTAAGTATTCTTGTACAAAAATTGAATTACTTTTCGTACATTTTTCTCTTTCTCAATCCATGTAAAAATATGGTCGGAAGTATCAGTGACATTTCATTGTTCGCATCATACTGACAGGACTGCTTAGTGCAAATTTTGAAAGAGTACTTTTAATAGAATTTAGAATATTATTTCATAAAAACAGTGACACAAATAATAGACGAATTTCAGGCTAGAGGACAATTCAGATATTGTATATTATATGTTTCAAAATTTAATTTTGCATCAGTTTGAGCTTAAGAGTGAGTAATAAAGTATAGCACTAAAAGAAATTTATTGTTTTTGAGCTATTTACAAATAATGAAATAACACTTCTTCCTCAAACATCATTTAAATTAGAACTAAGAAAGCTTTCTTGCAGATAAAGGATCCATTCCAAGTCTTCCCGTGATAATCTGTTAAAGAGAATGCATTTGTTTTAAACTGATTTATTTTTGATTCCATCATTGATGCGTCCAATAACTCTTTCAACTAAAAACGATGTAACATTTGTTCAGTAGTTTTATTCTCATGAGTGCGTTTTTAAGCAAGCTGCTAGATCTTTCTTAGCTCTATAATTGTATATCAGTGAACTTACCCAGAAGAGCATGGAGTTAGTGACTTTATTATACTGTTTGTGCTGCGATTAATTTAACATAAACTTGATTCATGCGGACGCGGATCGTTATGTTAAATTATGCATGCATATTCTGAAACTGTTTGTTTATGTAATGTAGAAAGTAACAAGAATTTTTTATTAAGTACTTGCCTTGAAAGATGCCAAACTTTGATAAAGATTCTTGGATGAGCTATCTCGACTCAACTCCTAAAGTTATTTTTAGGAGATTACAATTTATTTCCTTAATGCACTTAATTACTTCATTTCAGAAATGTGTAATATTATATAAATCGAGTTTGTTATGCAGAGTGAAGGATTAGTGTTTTCACAATTATTCATCAGAGTATTATTACAATCTGCTAGTCCTTTTCGTACAACAGGAAATTTTAAATAGTTGAGGAGGTAACAGGTATCATCAGTTGCTAAATAAAAGATTACTTTTGACATAATATGCAATATGTATTTTGGTTTCTTTTTACCTTTTTTGTTTTGAAAAAATAGTAAGCTTAATAGTAATAATAAATGTTCTGTGACCTTTTCTGCGGTTTTTGAGCTGAAACCGTAAGCTAATGCATCATGTTATTTATCTCTTTGAAGCTAAATGGTATTCCAATAAGAATAGTAGGCTTACCAGCGGCCGAGCGGTAAAAGTCACTTAACACTGGTAAGTTTGGTCAGGAGCTCGAATCCCGGCAAATGGGCTGTTTGCATGGACGTTTTCGTGGTTATCTCGTGTGTAACGTGTACACAAAGTAGTTTCGCTTAAAAAGATCTCCATGGGGCATTCCTCCCTTTCTCTAAGGGCGAAGCACGTTATAAGCAAAAAAAATATGAATAGTATGATTTTAAAGCAAAAGGCAGCTACTTAAACTGTTATCACTGTTAGGAATTTTTATTTATTTTTAGTATGCTTTGGCGGTTTACGATGGTTAAATATTTTCTTGAAGAATGTAATTTTGAACAGTAAAAACGTTTTCTCAGATGAAGTTCATTTCTGCTTGAATGGATATGTTAATAAACAAAATCGTCGTTTTGCGCGTGAAAATAATCCACAAGAAATGCATGAGAAACTCTTGCGTTTACAAAAGGTCAATAAATATTTTGCTTTATAACATAATGACTTCATCTGACCATATTCTTTTCTCAAATCGATGAAGGAGATGCAGTTACAGAGACTGGTGAACGATATCGATTAATGCTAACATATTTTTCGGTATTAAATTAGTGGGCCATCTGGTTCCAACCAGACGGTGCCACATGTCACACTGCAAACGCCAGTATCGATATATTTCAAAAGACGTTTGATGAAAGGAAAATTTTGTGAAATGCAACTAACCATTAGTCGGCTTTCCAAAATTTGTGATTTAACTTCTCTGGATTTCTTTTTGTGGGCTTATTTGAAATCAAAGTCTATTCGAATAATTAATAGCCATTAGAGCATTAAGAAAAAGAATCGATTGTTGAGTTTATAAGGTTTATCCTAAGTTTATTAACAGTTATTTTAAGATTTGCATCTTTCCTATCTTATTTCAGCTTACAATTTTCTGCCAAAATCTAAATTCAGAAAAGCAGCTAATGTAAATGAAAAAGAGTACTATTTAAGTCGTGACTTCACCGACTTGGAGAGAGAATGATTCCCCGAATAGCGCGCGTTTGCCTTTTGGTTACGTCTGTCTTAGCTATTGCCACGCTTAGCCATACCTTAGGCCCTTGCTTGGCTTCGCCGATTTAATTAATACTGCCAACTAGTTAGATCTCTGATAGCTTCAGCTATACGTTTCAAATAGCTTAGTTAAGCTAGTTTTAGTTTAAATTATTATTATTTTAAGTTCAAACCCGAGTGAAGGCTTTGTGTAAAGCCCCAAGTAGGAATTGATTGTAAATATACTGAAAAATAAAGGGTTGTAAATCTTCTTTAAGTCTTACGCGTTCTGTTCACACAAAACATGATTATTCGCTTGTTAGTGTTCGTGGGGTTCTAAGTTAGAACTTTAGGATTAAATAGTAAAACCCCCACAAGTTCATGACATTACGTCCGAGGTATTGCATACAGTCATCGAGAATTGAATTCATTTATTTCACTCGTGTGCATTTCTGCGCAAATCCAGGTGGACGTTTAAATGGTATATTATTCGAAACATAATTTCATAAATTATAATTCAAAATAATATAAAAAGTCTGATTGTACCTAAAATAGTTTTCTTTTATTTCATTTGTAAATCATATCATTCATATTGGAAGATATTTTACTAAGAATTGCAATTATGAAAACATTATTCTGTCAGTTGTTTTTAATGAAGTTATAAACTAAAGATATTTTGAAATTACTGATGGGAAACTACACAAATTGGAAACATGTCCCAGATGAAGACATAAAAAGTAATTTCGTTTCAAATTGTCCTAATCTATTTCAGATGTAAGCTTAAGAATCACGAAAAAAAGCTTGACAAGGAAATTAAGAAACGAAAGCTAAGGGAAAAAAACGAGTAAAATTTTATGGCTCCGGGTCAGATGACGACGACATGGGACGTTTTCCCTAGACTATCAGTCCTACTGAAGTAACTTCAAGGTATCTTAAAGATTCTTAAGTACAAATTGCCCTTCTGCATTATTAAATAAAATTTGTTCAGCAAATTATTACTGTTGAGCAACAAGAATAACAGAAAGAAAGAAAGAAAAGTGATTTTTTCTGTTTCGAAGAAGAGTTTCAGCCTGAGGAAGTAATAAAATTGGATCTTCCTTGTGCAATAAATAGGTCTACAGGTAAGTTTGGAAAATTATGATAAAATTCAAAAAAGCATATATAAATATAAGCATTTATGAGTAAGAAGTTATATTGTATAAGATCATGATGATACTAGAGCCGGTAAATAAAATAATTATTAGTAAAATTTTGATAACAGTAAACATTGAACCAGTAAACATTACAATAGATTAACCGCCGATTTAATTAATACTTAGGGGCCAACTAGTTAGATCTCTGATAGCTTCAGCTATACGTTTCATATAGCTTAGTTTAGCTAGTTTTAGTTTAAATTAATTTTATTTTAAGTTCGAGCCCGAGTGAAGGCTTTGTGTAAAGCCCCAAGTAGGAACTGATTGTAAATATACTGAAAAATAAAGGGTTGTAAACCCTCTTTAAGTCTTACGCGTTCTGTTCACACACAACATGATTATTCGCTTGTTAGTGTTCGTGGGGTTCTAAGTTAGAACTTTAGGATTAAACAGTAAAACCCCACAAGTTCATGACATTAGGTCCGAGGTATTGCATACAGTCATCAAGAATTGAATTCATTTATTTCACTTCTATTAAACATTGATTGACATTGAGAGTAAACATTGATTTCAATTGCTTCAAAAACTTTGTTTGATACTAACAGGGATATCACGAAAAAATCTTTTTCCTTTTATTTTCTTTAACTGAATGAAATTTAAAAAAGTAAATAAAAAATACTGACGTTGAAGATTCTTTAATAATTTAATTATTAAAAAGATTTATATTGTAACGTTCCTTTTAATACCTTTCTTTAAAATACTCCAAAATTTAACATTGTATGTTAATAAAAAGTATCTTTTGATGGTTTTAAGGTTTTAATGATCTGTTTCGATGTAGTTTTCAATAAAATGTTTCTTGTTATCCAGAGACAAAGGAAGCTTAACATAGATGAAATTCATGGAATAGTTTCAAACAGTTTTATTTATCAACTCAAACCATACGCTTAAAAATTAATAAATAAAAATATTAAAGGGAAAATGTTTTAAATGAACAAGAGATTTTGTCTCCGCTGTGCTTAATGACTACATTATTAGAAGTACTTTTTATTTAAGTGGCAATTTGCTCAGAAGGGCTATTAATTTTGCTTTGGCTTTTTGCGTCGTCCATTATAAAACGGCGTTTCACTTTTCAGATTGTTCTTACAAATATTAAATTCCTGCATTACATTTAAATAAATTAAATAATGAAGAATCTGCATAAATGTATGTATGTTTCTCGCATTATAAAAATCAACGGTACCTAGAGAATTTTGAATAACGCAGTCCTGCACTCGAATATGGGCATTTGAAAGCCCGAATAGGAATTTCGAAATTGTTTTTATTATCTATTTCACATTTTGTAAATCGTTAACGAATTTTTGATTAACAAAATCAAAGATTTCAAAGCGAGCGATGACAACCCTGTAAGGGAAAAAAGAATATTTTTATCTTCAGCGTGCGAGACTGTGTATCTTAAATTCTAAAGATATGTTCTTTATTCAAATTATATCAATCACATAAATTATTAAAAAATAAAATAAAGTTGTTAAGAAGTGCACTTACTGTTTTAACTTATAGCTTAGTTTGTTGAATAGTTATAATCTAAAAAATAAATTAAAGTTCTTATACGTTTTATGGTTAAATATCTATTTATTTCTATTTGCCTACCTTTACTATACTCAAACTAATTTCATCTTCGCAATTAAACATTGTGTAAACCACACAAGGTTTAAAACTCGACTGAAAGATTTATTTCTACAAATCAGGATTAATAAAGTGATATCCACTCGCAAGTTTTTGAAGTAGCAGAACTATTGAAAACTATAACAGAACAACTCAGATTTCGTCTCTCACGTCTTACAAAGACGGTCTTTGAATTTTGAACTCTCAATTTTCTGAAAAATATATAATTAAATCTACTCTTCTAGAAAATTGTAATAGGAAAAAAAAATAGCTGCGAATATTACATAGATTGGCAGTTAAAAAATTGTAAAAATGAAAAGATTGGATAATCAAGGGCTATTTGGGGACTTTCAAAATTTTCAAAATGCAGTAACGTTTGAAAATTGGGAAAATTACCAAGCTGACCGATTCGTGGAACGAAAATAAAAAATAATGAATGAAGATAAAAACAGAGAAAGTAAACATATTTTGGGAACCAATACACGTCAATTTAAATTGAAATATTTCGAGGAAAATTTAATCATTAAAAATTAGATCAAAATTCGTAAAACTCTGAAAAGAAGTTTACTCTGTAAAAGTGCGTCATACTTTAATCATTGTATTGTAACACAAACACTTCTACATTAAGTAATAATAAATGCGCTGATTATGGATTTCATTGTTTTCCCCGCTACCCAACCGGTACAGTGGTTAGCGTTGCTGACTGCCGTGCCGAAGGGCTCGGGTTCGAATCCCGGAGAAAGCATGGATGTTTGTAAATGTACAGTGTCGGCACTTCAAATATGCGGCGAGCCGAAAGTCCTTTCGTGTGCATTGGTGGATGAGGAGAGGGGTGGGAGACCCCTGGATCCCCCCGGGGTGCTCTCCCTCAAAATTGGGGATGAAAAATAGAAGTCCAACCTCTCTTCAGAGTAAGCTCTGGCAATCATTCTTCCATGTGGTCATGGACACGACAACAACATTGTTTTCCCAAGGAAAACTCGAATAAGAGCCATTTCTTTTTAAAAAGGTCCTTCCTTCCTTTAAAAAAAAATGCTATAAATTATTTACTTACCTAATTCTATTTTTAATACAGGGAAAGCCACATTTCGATATTTATAAAAATCGCCTTTTTATATTATGCCAGAATTTTACCGCTTTTTCTGTATAATCTCATGATGCATGATTCAAGCTTCCTTTTTTCTTCTCACCTCCTAAATACATTAAGTGATGAAATAAACGTTAATCCCTTCTCATACGTGTCATGTGGTTCGTTGTGAAAGTTCTTTTCTTCAACTGATTATCTGAAAGAATCTCTTCTATTACTTCGTAAATTGTAATTTGTCTTGAACATTCGTATTCTTCTAAAATCTCAGAAATCAGATTTTTCACTTTAATATCTTCTTGCGTAAAATCCATTAATTTCAAATCCCAGCTGTATAATTTTGAAACAATACCCAGATTACATTCTCTGTATATATACCTCCAAATAAAGTCATAGTTAGAATTAAAAATCTAAATCAATATATCTGCAATTTTTATACTTTGGAAAGTTACCAGCAAGTTTTCCAACTTGCCCCTATGAAAACATTAACAAAAAGAAACAAAGGCCGGCAGTTTCGGTTTAAGTGAATAATATATAATGTAACATAAATCAAGTGTCAAGAATTTATTTATAATAAAGAATTCAATTTGAACTTTGGACGGGTACAGGTAGAAGCTAGACCAGCACTTCTGTAGTATCACAGATGATTAAGGTGTTTTTGAACCTAGCTATTTATTACGTTTCTGCCCCAGTTTTGAGGGAGAACACCACAGGGTGTGGTCAAAGGGTAGGAGGGGAGTTTTTGCTCGCCGCGTATTTTGAGTGCCTCCTTGTCGCACATACAATATACGCTTACAGACATCTATGCCTTCTTCGGAATTCGAGCCAGTGCCCATCGGTACAGCCGTTAGAATCACTAACCATTATACGGACTGGGCGAGGCAAACACGTTACAAATATTCTCTTTATCTAAAAAAGTTATAGAAAGCAAAATATTTTTAACCCTCTGTGGGATGCAATGCGAAAGTTACGATTTCAGACGCAATGCATCTATTGTCTGTGAAATTTATTTATTTAAATTAAAAGTAATGTGTCAGTGTCTATTTTGTTTATTTAGGGTAAATGTTTACTCGTAAAGCATTGTATGTATTAGAGAAATTAAATATTAAAATCAACAAAACATAATATAAAGGGAAGTTATTAAAATAACGGGAAAATTTGTCAATAAATAAGCATAATAGATTTGTAAGATGAAAGGCAAAATGAAATACATAATGAATAAGCTTAAAGAATAAAATTGTACTCACACTTTATTTCTGAAATGTCAAGACAGATATTAGAAAAAAGATACCATTATGCAGAACCTAACGTTTTAAATATTAGCGTAGCGAATTCTGAGAGAAATTTTGTCTTTGAGGATTAAAACCGTTGTTCCTCAGCAGCTAATTTTCTAACCTTTAATCTGAGCATGTAGAATCAACTTGTATTTTCCCTCATATCTATTTAGTACAGATTTTCACATATAAGTACAGATTGCAGTTTTATTGAAAAACTGATTACTCGTTTACGAAAATATACCAAAATTATTCAAAAACACACACATACAGACATACACACATACACACATACAGACAATATTTGTCCGTTTAGAAATATATAATAGAATAAAACAAATTAGGTCAATGTGAGTAGGAAACTGAAGCTATACAAATTATATTTGATCATCTAGCCCTACTTTGGAGATTTCAGAAAGTTTTAAAATTTCTTGAGAAGGTCCGTCATAAGTGGCCAAATTCGTCAGAAGTTCGCCAATGGCGATCAAAAACTCCGTTTTTAACAATTTTTTTCTGATTATTTGTGGAATATTAGCCGGTGACTCTTTTTTAGTGTTATGCGTTTCTAAATGAGTAATTTTATTTATATTTTCTGAGACAAATTGAGAGTTCAAAATTGGAAGCCCTTCTTTGGTAGCTCCAAGAACTGATTCTTTCAGTTAAACCTAGATTTTTAACATTAAAAAAAGTCATTGGGAAATCTATGAAACAGCGATTAGCAGTGACACATGTCTTGGAACAAGTATGAGAACTAAGTTGTTGCCAAAATATACTTTACGATATATCATTTTCACTTGCTACTTAAATTTAATTTGCATTCTAGTGAACGTCAGCGAGAAATTAGAAGATGCAGAAAAGTATTAATGTAAAGTTACTTGTTTATTAATGTTAACTTTGAAATGTCATATAGAATAGAGTCACTGTAAAGCAAGCTATTATCCAAAGGTTTTATTTAAGTAAATATCAGAACCATTTTTTTTCCAAAATTACCTTTGACCGTATTAAATGAATGAAAGTCTAACAAAACCCATAGTTAATGCTTAGAGTTTTGTTGCACTTTTAGACAATGCTAGATGTTATTGCTTACTAGTTCACTAACTGATATTTTCTGAATTTGGCTTCTGTTTGTGGCTGAAGAGAGTATATTCCCGATGTATGTTTGAGTATTTTAATGAATTGTGCTTCAATTTTAGCTGAAGAGAGGAGATTGTTTAAAAACATTTGGTGTTGAAATTAAGCTGATTTGAATCCAAAGGGCAGACAATCGTGAATAGCACCAAAAGGCTCAATTTTTCAATAAAGTTGTGATATAATTGCTAATTATAACATTATTCCTTAGCGTATTACTTTTAAGTAATATGTACTGTAAATCATTTTGAGAATACGGTCTCTTATTACAATAATGGAAGACAGCACCGGACAACCATTGCAACAGAAGATTTATTATCTATAAAGAAAGGGAAAAATGGCTGTATAACATTTCGAAGACATCTGAGAAATAATAATTCACGATATTCCTTGCTTTTATTCGTCACTTAGTGGAAAGCTTATTTACTTTAGGCTTTTCAGCTATTTGCATTTCAGCCAACAGGTAGAAAACATCCTTTGTACCACATCAAGGATTAAGCATCTCGAATCTGAAGACGAGATTTATTCGGTGAATCTGATTTCGAGTAAAGCATACTAGACATGAAAATCGTATTTTCGAAAGCTTGAGACTTCTAATGACAGATTAGAGAAACAGTTTGGTCCTGAACTGACTGTATTGTAAATTTGAAAAAACAGTCGAACCTCTTTCAACGAGCGGCCAACTTTACTGAACATTCGCCATCAACAAACATGTCAGATTCTTCAGGTTAGAGATCATTTTCTTCCAATTAAGGGACCCTCACTAATAAAGCAAATTCAACTTGGTGTGATGAGTTTTTGCTAATAGTAAAGATTTGTCTGTAAATCGTACAGTGTGAAAAATTTCAGAAACTTAATTAAATTTTATTTAATCAAAGTCGAGTGGGCAGTACGCTTATTTCAAATAAAAAAAATAATTTTCATTTTGAAAATATCTGCTTAGTTTATACAATACAGCAGTTATCGCTTAAAGCTTGAGCAGACGTTTAAAAATTTAGGAAAAATTGGAATCAGGTACATAAATATGAAAATCTTCTAATTTAGAAGCATACTTGTTTTTACACACATGAGACTTTTTAGTTAGGATACTTATTAAAAGAATCAGGTTCGAAATTATTCGCAAATGTATCAAATTAAATACATTTAAAGAACCAGCACATTTTGTTGTTTTCACTTAATTGCATTTCCTAGCTATCGTTCGATATTCTACGCTATGCTAAAAAGGAGTGATTCAAATTCTTTGAAGGGTTTATTTTATGTAGGTAACACGTATTTAATAGAGACGGTTTATTAATTATTATTTTCTAATGACTGTCATAACTAATTTTTAAAACTAAGTTAAAAAATTGCCTATTATTATTATATGATACGTGTTATAAATTAATATTTCTTCATTTTAATTTTGTTCAGCTTTCCAGTTGCATAATTTTAATGGCAGATCATATTTACAAAGATTTGGAAAAGAATTAATAAAAAGATAATCCATTATTTGTGCATGCAGACAAAAGAGATTATCAGTAAAAAGAGCAGAAGGAACTAAAACAGAGTCTTTGTTTATTAGATAATTATATGTAGTATTACCAGATGCATCTGATGAATTCTGCCTTGAATGTATCAGTAGGTAATTTATAATGTGTTCAGGGAATATTTCTGTTTAATTACGTAACAATGTAATAATCGTGAATCATAAAGCTTAGTAAAAATTTAATAAATTGAAATACCTAATATAGGTTAGTTAATTAATTATTATAAAGTATAGCTGCTCGGCGTAATTGTATAGAAAGCTTTCTATACTTCTTTTCCTAATGATTGCTGCAAATATGACATGTAAATTAAGTCAAATTAACGTAGATAGTCTGTATAACTGGAAACTTAAAATAACATTAAGCTATTGCAATTTGCGTTTTGGCTACATATCAGAATAAAGAGTAATTTCCTGTAGTTATTTATAATAATGCTCAGAAATTAACAAAAAATTAATTTCTGTCTCATAATCTGTTTTTTAAATAAGCCTACCTCATCAGGTGACACCTTGAATGACTTTGGATTTCTTTTGGCTTTGGGATTTTCAAAGGCTAACCAGAAGTTACTAGTGACGCAGAAATAATCATTTAACATTAAGGTCATGTTCAAGCTTACTACTGAACTTTTCACGCTTTAAATTCTCCCTCCACGTAGTCCTGCTTTTAAGCAAGTTGCTTAGGTAGTATGGTTTACTGAAGTTTATTACGCGTGATCTAAATTTTAAATTAAATCTAAGTTTTACTTTTATGAGTTGGAAATCGACTGGTTCCATAAAATACTAAACATCTAGAAATACAGCATTTTTTTATGCAGAAATCTAAAACCTCTAATATATAAATATACGGAAAGAAAATAATGATCTAAGAAACTAGTGAATTAAGGCCATTACTTTTCAAAACTGCAAAATGTTTGCTAAAATATATTACTTCTAATACAAGACTTACGGGGTTTCTTTAAATTTAAATGGTTTCTTTAAAACCATTTGAAGGATTTAAAGAAATATCATCTGCACATTTAAATCCGGCAAAACAATGCAGAGGATGCTAGAAGTCTACTGCATGTGCAAGTAAAACGACTTACAAAATTCATAAACTAAACTAACTAAATAAATAAAATAAAATAGTTTAAACCTAAAAAGGATTTAGATTTTAACGTCGCGCGATAGGGTTTAGTAAGGATTTTATGCTCCCGTTGAGCTCGCAGTTTATCTATCTGCAATTGGACTAACTCCTATTGACACAATTATTTTTGCCTTTTTCACTTATTATTAAATATCACTTTCTTCGCATTTACACAATGTAAAATTCACCAGCAAAGTCCCAAAATATTTTTTTGAAACTGCATGTCTTTAGAATTTCCGATGTAATGTTAAATATTGCCATGCATTTTTTAACCCAAAAGGGCTGTTAGCCTCGAACGTCTGTTTTGCGCCCTATACTTTTTGTTGCTCGTTACACTTTTCAAATAACTAGCCACTGGCACGGCCAGCCGCATAAAATATTTACTATAAAAAAGGAAAAGTACAAATAATGCTTTTAATAAATCCAGTTAGTGTAATGTCACAGGTCCAACTGGTAATTAATAAAACAGGAATAAAGAGTTACATTTAGTGCCTTTAAGTCGCAGAATAGGAATAAAGAACTGCATTTATTATTTTTAAGTCGCTTAGTTCATTGATCAGTAACAGTCAGATTAACTTTAAAGGAAAATTAAACAGCTTACGCTTCTCCAAATGGCAACAAACTGGCGAGTGGAAGTTAAAAATATTTTTTCTTTTATATTTGCTTTATTATTTCTTTAAAAATAAAATATGCAGGTAACATTTGGTGGCAACATTTTCAAAAGTGATACGGACACAAACGCGAGATTTTTAGACTAATAGCACCTCTGGTGTTAATAAATCTTAGATTCAGAATTTAACGTCGTAACAGAGGGTTTCTTAAGACATTTTATGCCTTTACTGAGTTCGCAGTTTACCAATCTGCTCTTGGACTCGCTGCTGCTAACGTAATTGTGTTTGTGTCTTAACTTTATTATTAAGCATCGTTTCTTCGTTCTTATACTGTGTAAAACTCAACAGTAAAATAAAAAAAAATTAAAAACAGCGTATGTTTAGAAATCGCAGTACAATGTTAAAGATAGGAATTTTTTTTTCAACCTTTTCAGAGTTCATCATATCAATGTTCGGTTACCTTATTAAGATGACACGACTTTTTATTCTTTTTAAGTTAATTTGTTAAACATGAGATTCTTCTTACTTAACGCTACATAAACTATAACAGCAAAAAAATGTATAGTATTTTGAATATTAGATTTTGGTTAAAAGAATATGTAGCATTAAAAGAACAATTCTGCACGCATGCATCTCTTGTGTTCGAGGTGCATGATTTTGAATTAAAAGTGTAGGGCTTCGATGATGTTTAATAATGCATTAAAAACTTTGAGCAGTTTAAAATGTGTTTTGATCGTTTCAATTTTTATATCGGTATGTAATGTACTATTGCTTACAGACCAAGGAAAGTTGATTATTTCCCAAAGGGGTTTATTTTGGAAAATCTGAATTCTAAAGAGTTTTTTTTTTCTTTTGGCAGCTTATTTCTATATGGGGGGAGACTAAAAGTAAGACTGAGCAGTTTACTATTTTATATAATTTCATTTTATTGTGAAGAGAAAGATTACTGCTATATTTTCCGAGAAGAGGTCTTAAGTTAGTTATGGAAATATTAAACTTATTTTTGAGTTTGGCAAAATGAGGTCTGAAAGTGAGTTTGCTACCAAGTGTAATGTCTAAGTATATGATTTCTTGCTTCTAGTATAATGTTTCTTCAAATAACGTGGAGTTGATGTAAGTTGAGAAAATGACCGTTTCAAAATAGGACCGTATTGTTTTCTTAACTGTAATTTTCAAATCTGTAAGACATGCTTAACAAATCAAAATAATGATAAAGATGATTGTAAATATTTTCAAGTGTTTTAGCCTGTGTCAGAATAGCTACATCATCAGCGTAGAGTGCTAATTGTATTGTAGGTTGTTGTGGAATGCCATAAGTATAATATATAATATGTTTTATAATAATATATAATATGTTTTATAACAGAGGCCTTAGAACTGAACCTTGTGGTACCCCAGCATTTATCAGCCTCCGCGACAAGTATGTTCCAGTTCACACGCAGGAAGGTCTTTTTATAGAGTAAAGAGGTGATACTTCGGATAACATTTTCTATAAAATTAAATTTGATTAGCTTATAAATAAAACCACAGTGGCAGACACGGACAAACACATTTGCATTTCTTTTAATAGTATTACATATTATATTTTATATTATTCCTTTTTTATTTCTTTTTACTATTTTTAATACTCTTTTTATTTATTATTTATTTAAAAATAACGCATGGAGATAACATCTGGTGACAATATTCTTTTATTTGAAAAGTGATAGGAGAGGTAAAGAAGGATCCAGATCAACTGCACCTCTAGAGCTAAAACGGAATGTATCCAGGCTATGGAAAGGCCATGTGTAACACGTGCTCCAGCGCACAAAGCACGTGGTATAAGGCTTTTAATAGATGAACAAAGGCTTTTACTATTTTCACTGGAAGAGAATGTGAATGTAATCCTATAACTGAAGGCCTTTTAAAAGAATGTTATTATTACCATTATAAGAATTATATAATGCATCTAAATATATAACCACAATCGCATTTTTACAGCTGTTGCCCACCTAAATCTATTCAAAGTGTGCCTCCTAGAATTGTACGTATTGTATGCTGGAATCTGCATTTTGTCATGTTATCGAAGAAATGTTTATCAACAGATGTTCAATTCTTATGTTTTTAACTTGCGCAGAAACTACTCCAAAGAAAACCACTACTCTACTCTCAAAGTGCTTCCTATGAATGCCTGTCTTGAGTGCTGCAGTCTGCATACTGTCATGTGCTTAAAGGATATTGACCAAAATTTCGTTGCTTTGGGCTTATATTTTAATATAAACGAAACCAAAACCATTTCATAGACAAAAATCTCTGCCTTACTATTTGACAGTTATTTGATCTATAAGGTATTTTCTCCCTCTTTCTGCATGTTTTCATGGTGTAACTGGAAGCACATTCGACACGTGATCGGGAGTTCCGGAGACCGAATTATGGCGAGGTAATATCGCGGATTTTGTTTAACTCTGCTAGTATTACAATCAAGTATTAAAAATCGCGTTAATATTAAATTTCAAAAATAGAAAGAATTAAATTTACAGAAAATATTTAAAAACATTAGTGTGCATCACAATATAAAAAGATTTTTCTCATAGTTTTAAAGGGTAATAAACATTATAGAATTTAATTATTTTGGAGGAAGAGGCAGGATTTTTAATCGTTGTAGTTTTAAATATATAAGAATCTTATATTACAAAAAAAAAAAACGAAGACAGGAAAAATAGGTGTGACGTGGACGCATTCAGCTGAGTAATGTTTATTAACGTTTTTTACCCGAAACATAGTGTACGGTGACTTTTTGATTCATTTCATGAGTTAATTTATTTTGTCAACTTCACTGCTCATTGCTGCACGAAATTAAATTATGTTGTAAAACAAAACAATAAAAAAATTGATCCGCCGTTTTTTATTCTAAAATGAAATTAAAAAGTAAGTATTATAATTTATTTATTATTTAATTTCATCTAATCTTATCGACAAGTCTCATTATGTATACACAGTTTTAAGTTGGCTTTATACTCACTTTTTAATTCTATTCTCATTTCCACGCAAATACTGTAGCGATTTTCACGCCTTCGCATTTTCGGTTCTTTAGAAAATTGGTAATTGCTAGTAATTATATAAAATATCAAACGAGCTCTTTTCTATGACTTTTAAAGGTTTAAGATAATCATTTAAAAGTAAAAAAAAACTTTCAAGCAACGAATTAACCAGAGCATGTTTTATTTAATAATTTTATAACGCATAAAAAATAAGTAAAGTCATTTTGCTATAAAAAAATTCGTGAACATTATTCAAGCTTAGCAACAATTAAATAAGAAGAATAGCATTTTAATATTCAAGTGTATATCAGTTTATTAAGTAGTGAAACGTTATTGGCATTTCCAACCATACTTAACTTAAGACAATGGATTCAAATTTTTTTTACTAAAAAAGCATAGCAAAGTACCTTTGATAAAATCCTCTTAATTAATTTAAAGTACAGTTTATTCCCTATGTATTTTGCCAATAGTTAGTAAGTTTAAAATTTTGAAAAAAAAGGTAATATTTTAAAGGCTTATTATTGCGCTCTATTTTCGCAATGTTTTTCGATTAGAATTTCTTTCACTATTTAAAGCTAATTCAGACTAATTTTCATTATGATCAAGACTGATCAACGAAATAGAATGTATAAAAAACAATTAGCATAAAAATTGTATTTTAGTAACACATCTAGAGTATTTATATAATTGGTACTAGACGAAAAACTGAGTAAAAATAGTAGTTCTGAGGAATTAACTGAAGAACTGAATAGAAACAGAATCAATAAAATGTTTCGTTATTTGCCAATATGTGAAACATTTTCATGAAAATGGAGACTAGCTTCCTGTTTCCTATCAATATTGCTTCGTCCCTTAAATTCTTTGTATGGAAAGTTCCACAAAGCTGAAATGTGAGAACGCTAATATCAGAATGCTAATGTTAAGGAAAACGCTGATGTAGTGAAGATTTTATCTCGCTTATACATACAATATTATTCTAAACGTGAGAAAAATTACTGTACTGCTTGAAAGAATGTATTTTGTACATCTAACCAAATTAAAAATTTAATTTAAATGCTAAATTTAACGAATAATATATCAATTTAAATCGAATTTCAAAAGTAAGTAGTAAGGTAAAATTACGAAATATGAAACATTTGTATTAATTAATAAGTTTCAGACGTGGAATAACGCTTAAAATTATGGGCCCTTGAAACACACTCATTGACTTTGATTTAAAAAGAAGCATTAACTAAGAAGCTTATTTTCCATGTATGCGTGGATCTTTCACACCTATCAAAACAATCTTTTAAAGACAGCTAATAATAAATATTTCAGTCATTTTATGCCTTTTTTTTCTCTTTGTAAGCTGATTTTCAAAACCTCTAGTCAAACTTTTTTCATGCATCTACGGAACGTCAAATGTTGGTAATAACTTGAGGGTAAGTTATGCAATATACAATAAATTTTACAACCGGAATTAGATTGTTTGCAAACCGCATTTTTTTAAATTAACATAATTCAAACTAGCAACACAGACTTCTCAGCATAAAAAATTTAAGCTTGTTAAATTATCAAGCTTTAAGCCGTAGACTGTAATAATAATTAAAGATTTTTCTTCAATTTGAATTTAAGCCCTTAGACGTGAACGGAATTACAAAGGTTAAAGATTATATGGCATTAATTATAAATTTTCAGAACTCATGATGGAAAGATGTCAACCCATAATGGCGTTGATGCAAAGCCTACTAGTTCGCGTTGTAAAATACTGTTATTAGTCTTTTTTTCCAATCGCTTAGAAAATTCGTTGTAATCAAAAATTTCTTGCAGCTCTCTGTGGTCACAATGTTTATTACTTTCAATAGGCATTATAAGGCATGGATAGAAGACGAAAGTCAATAGTTTCTTCTTCTAAATCTCTATACAGAGATGTATGCCATTGTACATTCGTTATAAACCTGAGGTGTCTGTTCTAGAAGGGTTGAAATTAAAATCCTATATATCGGGCTTAGTAATAATCTAATTTGGAATTTCTTAAGGGTCCATTTAGAGCCTTCAAAATGAAAAGCTTGGAAACAGCGGTAAAAGCTAAATTTTTCCCATTAATGCTACCTAGTTCATTAAAATAGCAGTTTCTTTCTTTAGAGCATAACCAATGTGATCTTTGAAATTAAGTCTCTTATCCGAGATTACTCCTAAATATTTGCCAGGAACCGTAGGACTTTATACTTTTCCCATTAATCACCAGATGAATATTTCCTGGTCTATGGACAAAATAATGCAAAGGAATACTTCTCAGTTTTATCATAAATTTATCTCAATTTTTAGCATCAGTCTTGAATATTGTCCGATGTATCAAACTTTAAACAAGCAATAATCACTTTGTTACAGGCCGAATTCGAACATATGAGAAATTTACAGTAGCATGAAAAGCACACTTTAGAATCACATCTTAAAAATTCTAAGAAAGTTAGAAATTTTCTTAGTAATTTATTTTCATATCTTATATTTATTTTCATATCTTTAAAATGATGTTTAATGTATTAATATTAAAATTGAAGTTAATTGTGAAAAATATGATTACATCATTGGAACATACGTGTTCAAGAAATGTTGCAGAACTTTTATATCAAGCTGTATTATATATCATGATATATTAAATTAAAGCGGAATATTTCAAGCTGTTTAAGTTGGAAAAGCTAGAAAAAGCAACATCAATCTGCCTTGAATCATTGACTGATTTTAGCGAAATATTTTATTATAATTAAACAGAAATGTGCAAGGAATATGTATCTAATCGTGCTTTAAAAATTAGCAGAAATGAACTTTAGCTTGTCATTGATTTCAGTTGAATAATTTTAATACATTTCGAGGGAAAATCAAACCTGTGAAAGGGCATTGTTTATCAGAATAAAATGTGTTTTGCTTCATCTTTTTAGAAATAATGGACATATCGCAGCATCGGTATAAAACGAAGGAACGGAAGAAGAAAAAGGAACGTTCTTATGAAGTTAAGATTAGAAGATGTAATTTCCTGATTAAGGCAAATAAATTTGACAGAATACGGGGAAAGAGGAAGGTTTTAAAGGAAACCTAATTCACTATCTGAGGAGAGTTTTGCATGACTTTAATAACAGGAAGATTCAGAAGTTAGATTGTTTAGAGATGGAAGATTCATTAATTTCTCATTTTCCGACGTAATGATTAATGTTCTTGCTCTTTAATGGGTACTTTCAAAACTGTGTTAGTTTGATGAATGCCCTTTAAACCATACTCACAAAGGAATTATAAATTTTCATAAAATTTAGCTTTAATGTTGGATTTTAAAGTCTAAAACTCGAATCTGGCTTTTAAGATATAAAGTAACTTGGAGATGTAAAATCTAGAGGTTAGTGGAAATGTTTCAACTAATAAAAGGGGAAACTAAAATTGTAATTACTGTTAAAGCTTTTAAAGGGGGAAAACAGAAAAAAGTGTTTTATGCATTAATTAAAGAAACCCTTTCAATATTATAAGATTTTAAATAACTACATTCTTCAACAAACAGTTTATAAAAGCATACATTAAGCTTCTGAAAACAAAGCTAGTATTCGGAAGTCACTTTTGATTTTGTAGTTTAATGATTTGAAATTAATGTAAGCAAACCAGAAAAAAATTTCTAATAGGCTTCATTTATTGGTAGTTATCGCCGATACTTTTAAGTAGGAGATCAACCGAAAAGTACTTTTTTCCTTGGTAAAGAGACAATTTCTGCTTTTCGGAATTTCATTCTTAATTTACTTTTTATTTTATTACATTTTTAATTAATTTTTGCTTTTACTCATTATTATTTTTTTCATAATTTTCCTCCATTTACTGTGCAAAAAAACGTTTAAAATATATATATATGATATAAATATACATAAACGATAAGAACTGAGACCTAAGGTATTATGTAGATTTTTATCTATTTTTATCTGTTAAAGTTTTTTCGCTTTTGTCTCAACTATTGTCATTTGACGAAACGCGTAATGGAGTTTACCTATGCAGGAGATGTTGCGCTTTTCCTTTCATAAAGTCCGTAACAAGCTCGACGTAGGCTAAATTGCCATTTACTGTCATTCTTTGTTTGCGTTACTTATACTTTTGAGTAATTAATTAATGTTAAAGTTTTTTAAACTCTGGAACGTAGGTATCAAATTTACTTTTAGAATTTTTTCCTTTTTCTTGGAGCCTAAATGTCAAATTTACTTTTAGGCAATTGCTTTTAGAATTTTACTCCTTTTGCTTACCTTTAATTTTAATTTTGCAGCTCAATGCGTTAAATTCTTGACCAAAGAGGTCTCTAAGTTCTTATACTACTTTCTATAAATTATATATATATATAT
>KK118526.1:428957-454453 GCA_000611955.2 Stegodyphus mimosarum
ATATATATATATGTGTGTGTGTGTGTGTGTGTGTGTGTGTGTGTAAAATATAAAACATACGATGGCTTTGCTCTACGCGAGCAGGCAACCTCTAATTAACGTTCCGCAATTTCAGGATCTTTTCCCTAGACCAGTACTTTCGAGAACTCTCTGGCCTGTTATGTAACCGCTACTATAAATAGCTCTACGCGCCATTTTTCATCAGGTTGATTTCTGCCATTGCCTGCTATACGAACGCTTAGCTTTGCCTCTTCGTCTTCCCTTTGTTAAAAATACTTATGACATCAAGGTTCTAATTTAGTATTATTTCTATTTAAATAATTATTGGATATGTGATCTGGAGATCTTCGTCTACAGAAAATGAGCTGCCATTTTAATTGAATAAAGATGTGGAGTTTTTAAAGTGAAATTCTGCTGTGTCATCCATTCGGCTGGCTCACACTTCGGCAACAACAACTTCCGGACTCTGATTGCTGAGCTTCATCATTTCCAATGCTCATCGGGTGCAAATATATCACAGATAATTAATTAGCCGAATGGATGACACAGACGAATACACATATATATATACAAATACAACACATACACACACACACACACACACACACATATATATATATATATATATATACAAATGCAACAGTACAAAAACATAAGAAAAATTTCATTCAGTGGCATAAGCACCATTTTACTTTGTGACCTTTTGCTAGCTCTCAGGTAGATGGAAAACTTCCTTTAAAACAAGTCATTAAGTTTATTCACAAAGACGTTATCGACATATGATCGACAGTCTGCAAAGAAGTGAACTCCAGATCATTCAGGTCACCTGAAGAGATGAAAATCCGAGATGGAAAGGCCAGTGAATATGGGGGAGGGACACAAAGTACCTCAGCCTTATTTATTTATTTTAAAACATTTTCTGACATTTATCATCATGACGTCATGTCTGGCACTTAGGGGATCCGGGCATTGTCATGATCAAAGATGAAATCTGGAAGACTGTTAGTTCTGGGTGCTTTGCTTCAATTTCTGCAGCGGCGGACCACACAAAGGTATAAAATTCATGTTAAAGGTCCCCTCACAAGCCCAGAGTCTGAACTGTTACGAAGTATGAGACTGCATATTCTGACATTGCAGTAGCAATAACACTTTAGTAATGCCGCCACTTCATGCTACAAAAGTCATTAAGTTCACGACCAATGTCAAAAGGGTTTTAAACATCTGCATTGAATTTGTCATCGGTGCCTCTCGAAAGCAGGAAGCCGAAGAATCAGTCTGATTATCAAGGGTATAAAATACAACAGAAAAATTAAAATGCCCAACGTGGGACTCTGATTAGGAATTTTTACTATTAGGTACCCATGGAGGAATTATTTTCTTCAGCCGGCACAAGTCGAGCAAAATACTCAATATCTCGGCTAATAGTAGTAGTCGAAGTTAAAAGAGATTGACCAATTCAGTCTGCAAACTGTTTCAAATAAAGTAAGGTAGAGAACGCTCTACGAAAGAGGCTGTTGCCTCTAGTATGTTCCTCCCATACTTAGGGAAAAACAAAACCTCCAAATGATATAACAAATGAATAATATTAACTCTCAATTGCCGTTATTGTATTGTTAATAGAACTTTTCGGAGATTTATAATAAGTGTGGTTTTAGTTCTGTATGCAGTAAATTAAACGCAACCTAACCAAAATATACATCAGTCAGATACCATGCATAACATAAAGTCGCTTCATTAACGCAGCTCATCTTTTCACTTCTTGTAAATCTGCCATTTGAGAAGAGCGATTTTTTAGTTTGTTATCTGATTAGGTGGCAAAACTTCATATTAAATAATTCTTTTGTCGCCCCACCACACACGAAACATTAATTTTTGGGAGACAGTCCCTCTCTATATTGCTAAACGAAGTTCTTTGGCTTACTTTTCTTTGGCTTTTTCTTGCTTTTTCCGTTCTTTGGCAAGATCTTTTTCTCGTACCATTATTGTGCAGTATCAACGTCTCTAGTAACGTACCGTTTCAAAAGAGAGCTTTTTTTATTTTTTTCAGCAAAGAATTACGTGGAAAAAAAAAATGTAAACATATTCCGTTTTATTAAAGCACGGGGTATTCATGCAATATAGCAGTTCACATACTCAATCTGCCTGACAGCATAATGTAGCTTTTTAAATATTTATTCAGTCTGATAGTTTCTGAACTGTATTACTTGGGTTTTCTGAAATAACTTCTTTTAAGAAGTCTTTGTTTACAGAGGAAAGTCATCCGGAGAGGGAACTCCTTCAAGGTTCAATCTGCACTTCTCAAACCGCCTTCGAACCATGTCATCAACAATAGCGCCTTTTCCATGTAGAACAGTTTTACTAGCAGCATGACTAGCATTTTTTTTTCTTTTTTAAAATAAAATAATACAATGTAATGAAAATGAACTTTGGATTCTTCCTGCTTAGCACTGCACTAAAACAAAAATTATACACGACACATTCTAAAATTATGCAACGTGAGCAGAAAAGACCATGTTCAAGCATCCACTTCGATCAAGATCACTCCGTGTAAGCTTTAAGAAAACAACCAGAAGAAAACGCGTCATATGTGTCTTCAGTAATTTTCTATCTTATATACCATACAACTTTTAAGAGTACGCTTGGAAAGATGGGAGACACAATTGAAATAATTCTATGTTCATTAAAGCAACAATAAGTAATGCAATACAGTTTTCTCTACACTGAAAATACCGTGGTGGCTATTCCTGTAGAACTATATCGACAATCATAAATTCAAAGCATCTTCACCAGTTTGTAAGCTGGGAACCCAAGAATAGCCAACTAAAGAATTTCAGAAATAGTATTCGAAGTCTGAGCGTTTGCATTACTCTGCCATATGATATAAGATAATTTAAAATCCGAGCAATTTTCAATGATGACAATATTTCCCAGTTTTATGATACTATGATTAAGATGTAAGAATGAAACAGTCGATACAACAATCCTCAGATAAATTTCGTTTGATATTTTTGACATGATTATTTTTTCATGTTACGGAATTCTGTTATCTTGTTGATGGAAATTTTGAAGTATTTTAAACCTTTATGAACATTTGTACACGGCAAAAATATTCTGCTATTTAACGTGTTGAAAGAAATAAAAAAATATATTAATGCAATATCAGTTCTTATCTTCTTTTATATCGCATAAAAGCCGTATAAAACGCATTTCTATAATAAAATGATTTACCGCATGCTCTGCATTTGGGCAGCATGTTTTAAGCATAAAATTTTGTTCATTTCTATTTGACTTAACGCATTACTTTTAAAAATAGTCTACAATTAAAAGAATGCTTCCCTTTTCAGCTAACTTTTGTGAAAGATAGTTGAAAGGGGACGTATTCTGTTAATGTGACAACATTGATTGGAAATAAACATTTTAATGTGCATAAATAACAAATGAAATATATGAAACTCAATGAAAATTGCCAATTTTATTATACAAAATTAAGAATTTATTCAAATATTATTTTACACTTTCTTTTCGAGGATCCATGCTTTTTGAACACGAAAACGGTTTTTTGATGCTTTAGTAGGTTGCAAAGTATCCGTTGTGGCAAAATATATCTACTTTTTACAGTTAATTGCTTACTTACAACTATACAGCAATGCTTTTCAATGCTATGCACTGCAAGGATCAGCAAATTCCTCGTATTCTCTTTAGAAATAATGAACCTTCAAAGTTGAAAGAATGTCCTTATCGGCTTTACTCTTATCACATTCTCTCAGCAAACATTCTTTTCTACGTATATATATTTTCGATTTCACATTTTGATTTAAAAATTCTTACCTCTCTCTATTTTTATAATCTGTTATCGCGTTTCACTGTGGAGTATTGGCATCGATTTTTAACCAACTTTCGGATAATTATTGAATTCAAATTTTGCACGCACATTGTTTGTTGATACGCAGTTTCTTGAAAATTCGATTTTCAATTTATTGTTTAATATTTAAATGATTTTTTCCACTATCTTTGTTTAACGAACGGACTAAACAAATCAGTTTTACTGTTTTCACCATCGAATAGGTTTGAGAGAAATATCTTCGATAAAACTTGTATGAAAATTGTAAGTTTGTATTTGAATTTCTGATGAATTTTGAAAATATCTTAGTTTTTCAGACTATTTGAGGTTTTAAAACTTTAAAATTTCAACATATAAAATTTTATCGAAATAAAGTTTTGAAATTATTCCAGAATGCAAAACAAACTTTTCGCCCTCGTTTACAACAAGAATGATAAACAAAATTTTAATTAAGCGATTTTCCACATTATTTCAAAATATAATATTGCAATTTAAAGCAGACTGGAGAAAAAAAAACGTTTTTTGTAGAAGAATTGCTTTTGGGACTGCCATTTTGGCGCACTCAATGACGAATTGGCGATTTCTTGTTTTCATAATATTAACTTCAAATAAATCATTAACTTGAAATAAAATGCTCGTTGTAACATTGTGATTGCAGCCAATTTCTGAAACTGAATGTTTAAAACGGTTTTTCTCTTCTCTGAATGGCAATAAGTTATTTTTGTTTATTTCAAAATTTTCTTACAACAATTGCTTGTGTTTTAGTAATGACTAAAGATTTCATCATTTAAACAGAAAATAAAATGCAATTAAAAAAAAGGTTTTTATTTATTAAGCTTTTTACACAATAAGCTTTATTAATGCATTAAAAGGGAAAAAGTAATTTATCATATAGTTTAATAAGAAAAATAGATTAAATAATTCTGTTTACAGAATTCATGTTCTTGCTTTATAATGATAAGTGAGCATTTCAAAGCTTTATGACCTGTACATTTTAATGTCAAAATCTTAAAATCACAAGTGACAAATATTTGGAAAAATCAAATAAAATTCGAAAATTTGCGGAAAATTCAGAAATTGTGTTAAAAACTTTGTGCAAATGCCTATTGAATATTTTATTCCACTCTATCAGATAGTGCAAACAATACAATTTCTTTAAAAATAGTTAAACATAGTGCTAAAATTCATTTTAACATTAAATTTAAAAAGCTCTAAATCGAATATTGAAAAGATCGGTTGACTACGTTTTATTGTCATTCACAAGCAAATTATAAACTCGATAGCTTATCAGGAAGTAATTTAAAAGTTGATAAGAAACTCCTGACCCTAGCAACAAGCATCAAGTGAACTACATAAAAGCTTATAAAAACTGCAAGAAGTACCGGCGAATTTAAAATCCAGGTGAGGAAAGCATTGCATTTTGTCACAGATAGGCCTTAAAGTTTGGGCATTCACATGCGTTATGACAAAAGGATCTGATATAGGTTATCTATAGTGCTGACAAGAAACTTGGATAATTAAAGTTTAATTTAATGTATCACAGGCGAGTATTTGCTATTTTCATTATTTGCTAAAATTATTCGCAACAAAATTATTTTTTCGGATTTATCCTGTATAATGTAGAACAAAACTACAGCTATTTTATGAAAATCAAAATATTATTCTTAAAAATATTTTTCTGGAAAAATAACCCAGGTTATCAGAATAAGAAACGTTCAACACTTGATGATGTCTCTCAGTCATGTGCTTTCTTTAGGTTAAGTTGACATTATGTATGTTCGCGTAATGCTAGAGCACGAATTCTGACAGTATCCGAATGTCGGAGTGGCAAAATAATTCACTTGTCACGTTCCTGAGCCAGTTATCTATTTATTACAAGTGACAAAAGATATACACGATTTCACGAGCAATTTGTAAAGACTTTTTTGGCTAAATCAGTAAAAATGTAATGATAAATAAAGGTTTAGATCCTATGCTTTCTCGAAAAAAATTATATAAGTATTTCTCTCTTAATTTGAACTAGTTCTACTTGAGGATAATTTTTATCTAGGCGTATTTATGAAAAAATGGAAACTCCACAAAAACTTTTGCATCAAAATTGCAGTTTTATTTTACGGATAAATTATCAAAATCAAGATGATAATTTTACTTTATTTAAATTAAATTCAAAAGTAAAATTAAAAATGGGGCATTCTCAAACTTTAACGTAATATATTTCACATGAGTAGTTTTTGTGTTTCTTATTACATTTTGTATGGTAACACCAAACCTTTTATGCAATTAATTTAAAAATAAATATTTTATTTATTTATTTTATTATTTTATTTATTTATTTTATTATTTTATTTATTTATTTATTAGCCTAAAAGCTCGTTAGCCGAGAAGGGCTATTAGTCTCGAAACGGCACAGTTCGTTGAATCCCTATAAACGGCTGCGTCACTTTTCAGATTGTCGCAAATTTAATAAGGAAAAATCTGCATGAATGTGCATAGGTTTCTTGGAATGTGAAAAGCAACGGCAACTAAAGCCATCAAATTTTGAATAACATAGTACTCCACCCGAACATTCGCTTTTGAAATCCGGAATCTTGAATTCTGAATTTGTTTTAGTATATATTTCACATTTTTTTAAAATTCAACGAATTTTTCGTTAAGGAACTAAACGATTTCAAAGCGAGAAGTGGCAACACACTGTGCGGAAAAAATATTTTTATCTCCAGCGCGCGAGTCTGTCTGTTGAAAATTCTAAAAATATGCTGTTTTTAAATATTTTTAGCATAAAGGAACTTTAGCCCAAATGCTCTCGAAAAGTGTATGTATAAGGGTCGTTCAAATGAAAGCGGCACTACAGTAGGTTTTGAGAAATGGTTCAGTGATTTTAAAATAAATTAATATACAAAAGAAAGAAATAATACAAACGTAACAAATAGGCTAGACAATGTCACCTTACAGGTGGAAACAAGTGTCCCAAAGGTGGACGAGAGACCTTGAGTAAAAAGCTTCGGAGTTGGTTGTGAACCAATTTTCAACGGCAGCTTGAACCTCATTATCGTCGGCAAATCGTCGTCCCTTCAGAGATTTCTGAAGTGGACAGAAGATGTGGTAGTCACAGAGCGAGAGGTCCGGACTTTAAGGGGGTGTTTGAGAACCTTCCAGAGAAATTGCCGTATCAATGTTTGGCTTGCCACATGCCATCGAGTATTATTCCAAGAGGATAACCCCACGTGACAGAATACCACATCGGTTCTTGATATTCTGTCTAAGTTTCTGCAATGTGGCATGGTACGTAGCAGCAGTGACAGTCGTGTTCGTAGGTAGCCATTCCAACAGTAGTGGGCCATCGACGTCAAAGAAGCAACTAAAATTCTGACAAATACGTTTTCGATGATAATTTTAAATTGAATTTCTGTTCTTTGGAGATGGTATATGAAAAGTTTTATTATAATTTATTGTGAATTATTGCTTTATTACTTTGCATCTTTAGCGCAAGTCTTGGGCTTATTAATTTACTTTTAATTACTTTTATATTGAATTTATATTCAAACAAATAGCAGCTTTAGCGCTATTTTAGTAACACCCTGTTCTCTGTGTATTATCTCCAAGAAACTTTACAGCTTTGTGGCCAATTTAGCTAAACGTTTTTAAATAGAAAACTACATATTACGACAACCCTTTTACTTCAATCACTTGCATTCCGGTCATTTAGTTTTAAAATTTGGCAGGAAAGTTGGTTAATTTTTGCTTACTAGTTTGATTTTTAAATTTCGTATTTACTACAAGTTTTTAACTTTTAAGTTTTTGGATTATTTCACTTTTAGTCTTCTTATTTTAAAAATTTGTTCTGGAATTTATACTTTTCTATTTACTTTTGTATTTGAAATGAAAAGAGAGTGTAGGGGATATTTATATGGCCCTGCCAGTCAGGGGTCTTTAAAGTACCAGATCCATCAGAATCAAGTTAAGATATTTAAAGGACTTAACCATCTCATTTGCCTTCAAACTACAATAATTATAAACTCAAGGAAACATTTAAAACGGAACATGATAATTAATACTTCAACTTTAAGAGTTAAATAAATTTTGAAAAATAACAGAAAAATTAATTCCACAACTTGCAAGTAAATTCAGAACAGATATCTAAGTCTGTTTGAATGATGCAACAAATTCAATAGGTCCTCATAAAGTATGGCTCGACTTTAAGCATTCGCGAAGCAAAAGTAGCTTGCCGAAGGTAAAGCCGAGAAATTAACAAGGAAGCGAAACATAGTGACAGTCAACAAACGTGCTAAAACATCTTTCTCTCTCAAAACTATAAAATTTTGAGCTTATTTATGCCTCTAACAACTTTAACAAACACTTTTAGTACGGCCAGTACATTTTCAGGGATTATCGCTGATAACAAACTTCTTGTGTATTCTTCATCTAAGAAAGAATTTCAGCGTCTGCGACGATACCATAAATCTTCTGAATACAGTGGCAGGAGATGGATTTTAATTTCTAAGTGTTATTTTAAAATACAAAAGCATTCCTACTTTAAAATCGCAGAAAATCATAGACAGAAAATGCTCTTGCATTAGTTTCATTTTCTTTTCTTTCACAATTTAAATTGCAGTTACTGCCGCAGAAAATATTTCAGATTTAATAACGTATTCCTCTATTTTCCAGGACGATTGACGTTTTTATTACCTTGTGCGAAATAAACAAAGTACTGTAATCGCGAAAGTTTCGGGTATCATATTTCAGTGGAAATATCCATTTTTACCCCGCTCTTGAACCCATTTGGACGAATGTTTAGCGTGGGATCTGTACGCACCGACAGCATAAAGAGCTCTTTTTTCCAAAATGGATTGTAAAATAAATTTAAAATGGGTTAAAAAGGGACTTTTTCGTGAAGACTATACGTATTACGTATGTACGTATGTATCTTGCATTATAAGGTATTTTCTCCCTTCTTTCTGCATGCGTTTGTGCTATATATATATATATATATATATATATACTCCTCAAAAGTGAAATTGCAACACTAAGAAAAAATGCGCGTAGCGTCATGCAAATTGCAGGAGCGAGAGTTGTGAGGTGAATATGCCAATGATAAAAGTTGCGCACACATTGAATCACGTGGTACGTATATGCGGGTTATAAACGTCAGCTACTTTCCCTTCTCATAAACAACATCTGAACGCTTACAGAGCATTGGAGACTTTAGAAGAAGCATACAAAATGCCTTCTGAGACGTGGAAGAGCTCAATACTATCAGTTAACGACCGGGGAACGTGACCTTATTATCGAACTCCATGAACTTCGTTTGTCGCTGCGCACAATAGCCACTCGTGTTGGGCACAACGTGAGTACCATCCAACTTTGTGTCCTATGATGGATTCCGGAAGGTGTACGTGCACGTCGAAGATGAAGTGGTGCGCACAGGTACACGTCAGAACGCACTGACGGGCGTATTCGGCGATCAATTATTGGAGACCCTTTCTCCGCGTCACCTGACATCTGAAGCCGGTTGCCTCCAGGTACATATAGATCTGTGTCTATCCAAACTATGCGCAGCAGATTGTATGAAATACACTTGCGTTCACGGATACCAGCCACAGAGGTACCATTGACTACTGAACACAGACCAGACGCCTGATCTGGTGTCAGCGTCATAGTGCGTGGACCATCGAAGGGCAACGGGTTTTGTTCACGGATGGATCCCGTTTCTGTCTGTGGAGGAAAAACGGTCGTCGACGGATATGGCGGCGACCCGAAGAACGTTACGAAACAGCCCATTTTCCCCAGTGCCACACCGGTCCTGCACCGGGCATTATGGTTTGGGCTGGCATAACGTTTGATCACAAGACGCCTCTGGTACACATTAACGGAAGTTTGACAGCGGACCGCTACGTCACGCAAGTTGTTCTAGAGCCTGTTGTTCTGCACTGGCTGCAGGGAGCACCGAACACAGTATACCAGCAAGACAATGTCAAGAAGAATTTCGTACGGCGTACTCTTAACAGCCTGAGTACCTGTAGTTCTTTCAATATTACCTGTAGTTCTATCAACCTGTAGTTCTCTCAATATTACCGCCAGGTGGTAATTACCAATATTGTATTGTTACCATTTTTAAATAGTATATAATACCAATGCTAGTAGTGTACTATTGTAGAACTGAAATAGCAACATGTAATTTGTGTATTTCTGTAACTGTAAAGATATACTCAGTCACTATGTATATCCACAATAGCTGTTGTTTGTACTAGTAATTTAAGTATACTTACCTTTTTATGTACAGTCATCAAACACCTTGTATTAATCAACATTTATGTATTATAACATATACATGTATTGTAAACTGTACATCAACAACAAACTATGTAACCATTTGTATTGTAACTCTGCTTGCCCTTGTTTGGCCGTGTACCCATTCTCATAGATTTTCAATAAATCTGGAGTCTGGGCAGTAGGGTGCGAGTCCCCTGTGGGCCTTTGGTCGGCTGAACTGCTCTGGGTGGACCTGGCGCTTGGTATCAGCGTCTTGTGTGCGGCTCTCCGGTGGCCTCATGGCTGCTCTAGACTATGGGGGAGGGCGATGCTGGACTGATTGACCACTATGATAAAGGTACAGTGCTCGCGTCTACCTACCTACGTAACAGCCTTACCGGATCTGACATCCTAGTCCGGCCGTCAGCCTATCCAGATCTGAGTCCCATCGAACACCTGTGGGATGCTATTGAACGGGGCATTAACCGCGTACTACGGCCGCAAACCCTGGATGATCCGCGTACAGCACTGGATGTGGCTTAACAGGGCTACCTCAGGCAACCATCAATAAACTCATTGATAGTATGCCTCTCCAGGTTGTGGCCTGCCTCGCTTCCCGAAGTGGGCACATTAGATACTGAATAAATTGGTTTATAGTGATTTTATGTGTCTGTTTTCTTAAGCATTTGCATATCCATCACACAACTCTCGATCCAGCAAATTGCATGACGCTACGAACATTCTTTCTTGGTATTGCAATTTCACTTTTGAGGAGTATATACATACCCACTCCTTTACCGGCTAAAAAATTCTTACTCGGCCTTTTTTTGGAAAACCTTGGCCGTATTCATATACTTCCAGTTACTGAAATGTTTCAAATGGCACAAATATTCATGTTTTCGCAATGTCAAACTTAAGAAATAGTTAATTTTAGACAAATAACGAAGTCTAATTTTTAATGCAATCTTCTGGTTCCTATGTATTTTCGAAAGCTTTATACTTATTGTGAATAAATAAAATTATAAGAAGTTTGTCTCCTGTCCTACAAAAATTGACCAGGGTATTTAATTTCAAAATTTGCAATTTTTGATTTCATTTTAAACTTGCGTAGAGAGATCGGTTGATTAAATTTGAATAATTCGAGATTAAATGAAGTGCAGCAAAAACATTTAATGGGTGAAATTTAATGGGTTGTACAATTAAGTCATGCCCATGCAAAGAAGTAATTTTTACATAGGATGTCAACATCAGATGCTTTTATTTTAATTTGAAATAGAATAAGCGGTAAATGTTCAACACAGTGATGAGCTTAAATGCATTCCGGCTTAAATGTTTTGCTTCTAGAAGAAATGCAATAATGTAATATATGATGTGCACTAAAATGGTCCTTTTTCTTCCAATTAAAATAATTATATTATATAGTCCAAAAATATCAGTAAGCTACAAATAAATTTTATAAAATGTTAGACAAAAGTAAAGAGAAAACATAGATAAAATTAAAATACATCAGAACAGATCTAAGGTTTTTTGATCTGTTTTAATTTTACCTAACATATTTAAAGAAATTTAGTAAAATATTATTTTATATTGTTTATTTCGAAGACTTTACTAAATATGTCATTCCAATGTAAATCTGCAATTGCCATGATATAATCCTCTTGATAAATAAATAAAACATATTCTTATTAAATATTTGTTATATAGCAAGCTTGAACAGTCGCAACAGAAGATAAAAATCCAGACAATTTTGAGCTAGATAGGGTGGAAACGTTTATTCGGTCACACTGAAATAAAGAAAATACAGTGTTAGCAATATCTGTTTTTAACTACGCTTTAAGCTTAAAATTTTGTAAAAATTACTTGTTGGATGAAATGCAGTTATATCAATGAAATACGCAAATAGAAACCTAATGATAAAATTTATTAGTATATATAAACAGCAATTAATAATTTGTTACATCGGTATGTTACAATTTGAAAGTTTAATTAAATATATGTCTTTAGCAATAACTCTCATGAAATAGTTGTTTTGAAGCTCGCGATAAGTGGTTGATGCGGAAAAATAAATTAGCCTAATATCAGATACTACATAAGTTTTAATTTATGCAGCATCTGACAAACTAGAATTTTTTCTAACCTCAAAATATTTTTGTTGTGGAGATTCAAGAAAACATGTCGTAGAGACATAAGGTTATTTTATAGCAGGAGGAGATGAAAAAGGAGCAATGCTATAGCCGGGACTCGAACCTTGGACCTCTCGAAGAGGCTGACCATTAAACCACGAATTAATGCTAAGAAGGCGGAAGAAATACCCTATATACTCCCCCTTTTAAACGGAGACTGGGGATTATGAGCCCTAATCTCCAACTCCTGGTGGTGGAGACCATAATCCACCACCTTTTATAGTTCCGTCGCCACTGTAGAGACATTATATGTTTTGAAGGGGACATGAACAATGTGCAGTGCCCTCGCCGGACTCGAAATCTCCGACCTCTCGAATACGGGCTGAGTGTACTGACCATTACACCACGAAGGCAAGCTAAGAAGGCGGGAGAAATACCTTATAATGTGGCTTCAGTTGTAAAGATGCAACTTCCATAAATTACGAATTTTATTTTATTACACTTTACAGAACATGTAACCACGAATTACAACACTACGCCATTCTCTTTTTACTGAGAATAATTTTACTTTTTTTTCCCTCAGCACTTTCTATCATAGCGTTTGATACGTTAAACATAACTCGCTGAAATTTAGAAGGTTTTAGTAAAAAAGAAAATATTATAGTTAATATAACGTACATTACTCTAAAGTTTCTCAATTAATTTACTTCACACGTTGTTACAATGTCAACATAGCTTCTTCTAACATGTAACAAATTATAGATATTTTCCCCCGAAATAAATGAATTTCGATCAAGAGATCAATTCCACTAGTATGGGTAGAACGGCGACCATAGGACGATGCTGATACAATTCGAAGAAGAAGCAACGAACTGAAAAGAAAAGAAACTAGTTCTTTTTAGGTGAGTAGTTTTTAGATTGATAAAACTTCTCTTACTTGACACCGTGTTCAATCGGTCCTGACGGACCTGTCCTAGGGTAGGATATCAGAGCGCCCAAAAGACATACAACAAATAAAAAGTAAAATAAATTCCCTATATCATACATGATATCAGTAGTCGCCTTCGAGGTAATTAATTACTGTCATAATTGAAATAAACGAAATATGTTTTTAAAATATTGTCAATAGCTAAGATTAACTATATTAATATCGTTATTATTCCATCATAAAACTCACTATAAAATGTAGTTTTCTTACACCAAAAGTTCTTAAAAAAGGATTGATAAAGCATTAGTGTTAACTTAAAAGTAATAAAGTAAAATGAAAACATTTCTAATTCCTTGTAAGAAGTAAAGGAAGTATTGTAATCACGAAAAATTCCGGGTATCAATATTTCAACGAAAATATCCATTTTGGCCACTATCGAATACAATTTAACGATGTTTTTGTAAAGCATCTGTAAGGAAGGACAGAATAAAGGACTCTTTTTCCCAAAACGAATTATAAAATTGATTTAAAATGGATTCAGAAGAGATTTTTTTCCTGGGGTCTGTACGTACGTATATACTTACGTATGTATTTATCTCGCATAACTCAAAAACGACTAGCCTCAGAATGTTGAAATTTTGTATATAGGACTGCTATAACATATAAATGTGCACCTCCCTTTTTGGTTGCAATCGGTCGCATCAAAAGTATATAAATATATGTATGAGTGTGTATATCTATATATATATATTGTCCGAGAAGAGTAGCATAGTGGGTATATATACATATATCACCGTGAGCTCAGTGTTTTGTTCTTATATGTTGGTAAATTGTGTTATTTTCCTTTAAAAGTGATTGAATTACGTTCTTCTTAGCTTTCGGTTAAAGTTTTTATGCCTTCAGTTATTCGGCATACGTTACTTGTAGAATTATCAACAATGTAAAAGTTGTTTAATTGCGGCTAAGTCTAATTTTTCTTATCATAGCAGCCATATTTGTTTACATTTGAAACTTAGCAGAATGATGAATTCAGTTTCTGCACCTTCAGTTCTTTTTGCCGAGTGGGACCAAATGTTTTTAATTTTTGTGCACCGAAAATTCTGCCTTGTTGCCTGCTGGTCGAATTGCTTTTTTTTCGTAGAAATTCTAATTTTATTTGTAATTTTTTTATTGTTTTAACTGTATTTGGTGTTTTATTTTTTTTCTAAATTTTTCAATTTTAAGATTATTGTGATGGTATATGTATTTTTGCCTTGTAGCGAACTTAGGGCTGAATTAATTGAATGAGAAATATACCTTGATTGAAATTCGAGGAAATAAGTACTTCGCATTAGCAGCATATAATGTCGCCAGTCTGTCTCGGACAGAGGACAATGTTTACGAGTAGCGCGAGTGCATTTATTCTATTGTGGTTTTTGCTCTATCGACGAAGTAGATTTAATTCAGTTCAGTAAGTTTAAATGAAATGCAGGAAAAAATGCGTATAATTTAATATTCCGTACAAGGAAGTCATGTGGTGTATACATGAGATTTTTTATCTTGTACTACAGAACATCATTTGATCTCCATTTCCATTTTTATTCTTCAAGGCTGCTTTTAGTGAGATGTAAGTCTAAAAACAACAGCTTCATTTCAGTGAATAAGCGCTTCTGATCTGATCTCCTAAAAGAATGGTTTTATTCACCTTTTTCACACAGTCCTTATGTTATTTGTGACTTCTCAGCAATGGAAATGTATATTAGTTTGTAAGTTTTATCGAGACATTACCTCTATCAATTATTATGTATCGAGATATAGTAATGTGTTTATGATCATGTGTCTATAATATATAATAATGTGTCTTGACTTATGGATTTGTTTGCTAATTTTCATATCATAGCGTTTAACTTTCTTTTCGCTTAATTTTCGTAAGTTTCTCAGCTCACATATACAAAAGAACACAAACTTGTCTGTGCTCAGAAACACAAATAAATCATAAACACATTATTATATCTCAATACATATAATTGATAGAAGTAATGTCTCGATAAAACTTACAAACTAATATACATTTCCATTGCCGAGAAGTCACAAATAACATAAGGACTGTGTGAAAGAAGTGAATAAAACCATTCTCTTAGGAGATCAGATCAGAAGCGCTTATTCACTGAAATGAAGCTGTTGTTTTTAGACTTACATCTCACTAAAAACAGCCTTGAAGAATAAAACTGGAAATGGAGAGTGAATCAAGATCGATGTGAGAAAAGAAAGAAAAATCGAACGATCAAGAGGATCGGGAGAATCGACTCAATTGAACTGCAAAATCTTCTACTGATTTCTTTCAGTTGTAGTTAAGTTTATTCCTGAAACCTCCTCTGCATACTAGCAATAAAATTATGAACTAAAAGAACTTTAAGACTTTGGAAAATCATAAAATTTAAACATGTTTTTTTAACACGGGAGAAAAACGGAATGGGTAACGTTCTCACTTATAATGGGAATCGAACTTTCCTGGCTCTCTTCCAACACTAGCGCTCGATGGGTGAAATCTAACAGAGCTACAGCTCTTGTTTTAGGTAACCACCGTACGCTCGCTCAGTAAAGACAACCAGTTCTTTGAATCATTTCAGGAGAGTACTGCCTATCTATACTGTGGAGTAAAGAAGGGCATCGCATATTTTATGTACATAACTGCACCCTGAAGTGGTCACTATAAAGTAGCGTATTTTTCAGCGTTAATTCTTTCAACAGTGGCAAAAAAATTATAAGATTTGTTCTTTCCGATCAGAAAGTTTGAAGCATGTGATGTCACTAATTCATATAATTTGGCTTCAAAGCAACTACTCCATTACGGAATGTAATATATTCGTTTCTACTACTTCTGCAAGGTAAGTGATATCATTGAATTCGATCTTTGAGAAGATAGTAAATTTCTTTGTCTACCGCTTTGCTATGAAACATTGGCAATTAAATTCTATACACTAATGAAACACAACGATCTAATCTCTACAACGAATTGTGGCATAATATTACTGGGGAGCAATGTAACTGAAACCATAGAGTAGAGTTTCCGAAATGTTTCAGCCTTGTGAGCTATATGCCTTGTGAGCTCGTACAACTGTTTTAAAGGTGGGGGAAGAGAAAAGAAAGCTCCTTAAAGAAAATAACATCATTATGAAATTGTAATACTTAAATAAACATGTGTATTAACAATTAATTAATAATCAAAAATTACTACGTAGCTGTGAGGTTAATTTTATAAATTATTTTTTAATAAAACTAGAGTATTTCAGAGTTTTTCGAGAAGCACGAAATATAGTATCTTGTTATACACTTTGGGAATCACTGCTACTGAAGTTATTAGAATAATTTATCATAGGATCTATTTCCGGCAAAGAAAAAAATATTTTACGACAGACTAAATGACTACAGCCCGTGGTTACGTAACTAATGTTCCTGGGTTTCATTCTCGGCGGTTTCTTGAGTTGTTTTGTCGTCCTCTCCCTATATATAGCCTTTAAATCATGTTTCAGCTTTCCTCAGAAACGTTCTTTAAAACAATATCTTTCCTCTCAATTAGATACCGCTAGCTTGTTTCGGGATAAGTTAATAATCCAATCTAATCTTGGAAGGTTCTACTTAGGATATATATTAGATTTATATATAGCATTGTTGTAATATAGGTATTTTGACACAAAATGGGACTTTTCTTGAAATAGCGTGTCAATCGTTTTTCCATATTTCGATTCTACGATTAAAATTATGCTTAAATATTAAATTTGGTCATTTTGGGAGAGAAAATTATGGAGAAATTTAAAATTTTATCTTGGCACAATTTTTTTCGGTATGCGCCAAGAATAATTCACTTGGCGAACTTCTTAAGATATGGCAACCTATTTTCCTTTCCCATTTTACATTGCGCGTGAGCGGAAAAAAGTCACATTATTCTTACTTTCAAATAGTTTCAACAAAGCGGGTAAACCACATTTAATGTTGTTATCGCTTTCAACAAACATACTAACTTTGAAAAACCATACCAACTTCCAATATATAAATTCACATATATCTTCAGAAATTTGGAATAAAAATCTCTAATTTTTTGCAGGTGTACTTAAAATTACATCTATTTTAAGATGATGGTAAAAATTTTATAGATTATAATTCAATATTTTCGAAAAATTTATAAAAATTAATTAAAAATAAATCATAAAAATGGGCGAATTTTATTTGGAATGAACCTAAATTTCGAAATGTGAAAGGAACAATCAAATAAGTTTAATAAAAAAAGAAAGCTTAATAAATATATACCAAATTCAAAAAACATTCGAGCTAAAATTTTCAGAGCTAAATTTTCAAAAATTACTCGTTGCGATTTTTACGAAACTTGGCAGTTTGGCATAATTTGAGTCGTAGAACCGAAATGTGGAAAAGAATTGGCATGCCATTTCAGAAAAGTCCGCTTAGTGGCAGAATACCTATATTAGAACAATGCTATATATAAATCTAATGCATATCCTAAGTCGCCCTTTGTAGACATGAAAAACGCATTTTGAATTTCGTCAATCGGCCGAGTAGAACGGGAGATCTAGAACTCTTCCCCCCTTTTTTCCCGCAGTGTACATCTTGGTGAGAGCTAACGAAAAGGAGAAGTGATAGTTAGATCTTAATACTGGAAAATGGATTAATTAACATAAAATATTGTCTGCAGTCTTTATACTGGATATGGATATAGCATTGTAATAAAACTGCAGTTACAGTAGACGCTGTTAGAAAGACTAAAAATCAAGCCGATTTCTGGTGGTGAAAACGGTCTGCTTATCATATATTTTCCTTTATGTAAAAAAAAAAAAAAAAAAAACTGAAAAGTTTCAGATTTTAAATTACATCCAAAGGGGCTTTTTTTAACGCTTTGTGCGTTACCTTTATTTATTAAATATCATGTTCTCCGCACTTAAACCACACAATTCAATTGAACAGCAATATCGGAAAATTATTTTAAAACAAGCACATCTTTAGAATTTCTGATACACAGTTCCGCGCGCTTTAGATAAAAAGTTTTTTCCCCCGTAGAGTGTTGCCATTGCTCGCTTTTAAATCGTTTGAGTTGGTTCATCAAAAATTCGTTAAAGTTTTACAAAATATGAAATAGATAATAAAACAAATTCCAAATTCGGGCTTCCAGATGCGCGTATTCGGGTCGAAACGTACGTTATTCAAAATTGGATGGTTTTTGGTACCGTTGCTTCATCACATTTGGAGAAATATACATACAGTTATCCAGATTCTTCATTATTTAATTTCTTTAAGTATAATACAGGGCAGTAACATTTGGTGGCAACAATTTGAAAAGTGATACAACCGTTTATAGTGATTCAACGCAAAATCGCAAAACGAAAACACTAGTCCTTCAGGGACAAAGCCCCTTTGGACTAGCTTTAAAGTTGTTACAGCCGCAAACGCAAATAGTGTCTAATTACACGTTTAATGATGGAACAAAGATCATACCGAAATTTCTGCTCGCGCGGAATGATCGACTGCAAGAGGTTTTCAAAGTTTCCTTTGAGAACAACTTGAATGCTGCCAAGTATTGCGGCAATTCGATAATAATAAAAGAACGTTAAGTATTCATCGATGAAGGCATGCTTTTGAAGTAGAAACACCCTGAGAGAGTTCTTTGTATTAATTTATTAGCGTATATGCAACAACAAAATAAATGATAAATGACACGAAAAAATATTTTGTAGTCTATAAAATAAAATTACTGCAAATGCTTAGCTTGCAATAATATTTACTGAAGGAAACCACAATTCTGACATGGTCGTGATTACGATTTGAGGTAAGTTGTAGGTATTTGCAGTTGTAGTACTCTTGCTATGAAAAGGCACAGCCAAAAATTCTGTCTAATGACAGATGAAACGCATATGAGGTTCTGAGACACCATTCCCTGCGATGGCATCAATCAAAATCGTACTGTCACTTCAGCGATTCATATTTCTGGTAAAAAAAGGCACGGATTAGTCTCAACAACGATTACTATTACGCGTAATTAAATGGCAAATGCGTAGTTAAATGACTAGTCACCAGGTAAAACATATAAACAAACAAACTCTCATATAATAAATTCCCGTTATTTTTTATTCGTTCTGATGTCTGACGTGCAGTGGAACACACATATATACAGTAGTATTTGCGTTAATTCGTTCCAGGACATACCGCGGATACGTGAAACCACGGATAACAGTTAACATTACGTGGAACAGTATATCAATACAAGCTAAATAAATTCGCTGAGGTTGATAAATATGACTCAGCAAAATATTAATAAATGATAATAAGATATGCTGAAGAATATGCCACTTCACAGACTGCATTTTTAATACAATAATCCATAATTTAGTCTCCAAAATGTTTGCTTTCTCATGTAAGACATTAGGGTTTTATCTTACGCTTAGAAGCCCTGGTAGCATCACTAATCTTACGCTTAAAAATCATGTAGCATAAATAAAAAAATTCCGAATGCGAGACTTGTGATAGAATGTTGCTAATGAGAACGAGGAAATTCTAAAAACACAGACGAGATTAATTTAATTGCAAAATGTATGTACGTGGGGAAAGGACAGAGTTAGATATATTTACCTTTGATAGCCATGGACCCCTGTTGATGTTTTATAGCTTCCATGAGAGAAAGATTGATTTAGAAAAGTGCCATTCTTGAGAGTAAATTTGAACCTAATAACGTACATGAGGCTCCATATATTATGAGTTATTTTCTCCCACCTTTCTGCATGCCTTCATGGTAACAGTAGCACACTCGGCGCGTATTTAAGAGATCCAGGTTCGAGTCCCGGTGACGGCATTGCTCATTCTCTTGCTTCAAAATAACCTAACGACACTACAATATGATCATTTTTGTACCCGTCCAATTTAGTTAGATCCGAAAGAAGATTTTATGCACGTGCACACAATCGTGATGACTATGAAAATATTGTGCTTAGCTAGATTCAGTTGTTGCGTTTCATATCTGACCGTAGGCTGTTTATCACTTAACGAAAATTTTGAATTTTAGAGGACGATTTTCCTCCGTTGTGAACTTCGGATATGGAATTCATGAATACAAGGATATGACAGAAATTCAACATTATAGTTAATTGTAATCATAATGAAAGAAGAAATGCGTCATTACTAATAGCAGCAACTATGTTGTGGATTCAAGATAAAGGCTAGCCTATGGTAATTACGCATTCTGAATAGGTACCGAACACATTTGATAGCTAAACTATCATTGATATATATCTGGCAATTTTGTTTAAAATAGAATATATCTAAATTATAATACTTGTGTTATTAGTTTATTGTTTGTAATGTTAAAATCAAACTTTATTGGTAAATTTACTTTTTTTTATGTTAAACAAGAGATGTTTTTCAGAAATGCTTGAAAGAGAGCCCAATTTTCGTAACAAAGGTTAAAAGTTTCAAAATTTATGATTAATTTTTTAACAGCTTTTTATTCATAAAATTGCATTATAAAATATTTCACCAATCTAGAAAATCAAATCGAGATCATAGTCTAACAACTCGTAGTAAAGTTCACTACTAAATTTTAACTTGAAAAATACAGGCTGTTAAAAAAATCAGAGAAATCTTCCTTTTTTAATAAACAAAGCATCTGCTTGTCTCACAGTATAAAACAAACGAGAAATAAAATTTAAATTCTATTAAAAATATTTCAATTTTCAAAACTTTTTTCATTTACGTAAAAGTACTTAAATGGTAAATTTCAAAGTATTTTTTACATACATTTAAGTTTGAAACAAACTTAGACTAAAAGATTAATGTATGAAAATATTTTCAGTACATATGTTATCTCTCTATGTGTATATATGTGTATGTGTAATAATTTAAGAAGCTGGAAAGAGAAACAAATAATTTTAATCACGTCTGATAGTTACAGATGGTACTGGTGTAACTATATAGTAGAAGGAAGAAACTTGCGAGCAAATGTATATGCAGATAACACATGATTTATGATTGGGTGAAACAATTCTTGAGATGCATATTCTAATTCACATATGATTCTCATATTTTTGAAAGCTTAGCACACCGTAAAGCAATGGATAACCCATAAAAACGAGCCGCTCGTGTTACTTGGAAGCAAACTAGTGGAAAATTGCAATGCCTTTTAGGAGAAGCGTGGGAGAGTGTCAAAGGGTTTGGGTTCGGAAATTTACATTTTCAGGAACATTTAATAAGAATTAAAATTAAAATAGAAAAACTGTAATTTATTCTAACATCTGAATGTAAATTTGCAGATATATTAAAGTCTGAAAATGTGACATTGACAAATTTATAATTATTTCATTTATTATAATTTCCTATTTTTATCTGGAGATCGTTTTACTGTATTCCTTTAATTTACTCATTCAGTTTTGAATTTCGTCTTTAGCTTTTGATTTTCGAATTTTTCAGATAATTTTTGAAATAATACGTTGGTTGTAAATATATGTATTCCCATTAAGTTCGCTAATATAGAGAATTTAAATAAAGCTAATTGAAGATTGCCCATACATTGCCACTCATCTGTAATACACATAGAGAGCTGTTAAAGATTTTTGTATGATAAGTATTCTTTTCATCACTAATGACTTAAAACTCTATTTAAAATATGCTAATTAAAATCAGACTTTCTCGCTCTGCCAACGGTCTAATTCTCCCCATATATTTATTTATTCAAACCTTTATTATTCCTAAGAGGCAATCACCTTGGATAGATTCTACTCTTAGGATAAAAATCAGGCTGTAGTTTCATGAAAGTACTCTTGAAATCAGCAGTTTAATTCCAGAATCCTGATCGGCTGAGTTCTGTAAAAGTAATTTTACACATAAAAAAATAATAATCAAACTTTTAAAACCTTAAATGGTAGCGTAACCTCGAGTTATCGTTTTTCGATAGTTTGAAGGGCAAACCAATAAATGAGAGAAAGGACTGCACATTATAAATACTCCTGATATATGGGAGAAATCTCAGGGGCGAGATATACGATTAACTCAAAATCGCGGTTAATCCGAGGATAGCTAAATCACGTGAATGAGGAATAATTCATCCTTTTAACTAAACAAGAAAATACTACTATATATATATATATATAAGAAAAATAAAAAATATGTTAAAAATAAAAAATAAAAATAAAAAATATTGTTACGTGCGTACGGATTCGTTATATATTGAATGCACAAGTCGTTAAAAAGTAAACAAAAATTTATTCTTTCCACAAGAAATAAAACAAAATGCTGAAATAGTTCCTCAGAGATATTCGTACACTATCACAATATCTCAAATGTTAAACACAATTCAAAACAGAGAAAGTTAAGCCAATCTCACAGCGAATTCGCTACAATCAATAGCAGCATTAAGTAAACAAAACGTTCTCTTAAAACAACAGCAACTGAGAACGTTTAACAAGAACTCAGTTCAAAACAGATAAAATAATTCTATCTCACAGCGAAATCGCTACAATCAATACAGCATTAAGTAAACAAACAGCAGTTCGCTTTTTACAGCTACAAGTCTAACAGCAACAACAACAACTAACTAACTGAGATGAGGTGTTTCACCTCGGCTTTTATAAGCTTTTTTAATTATCAATAGAACAATCACGATTTTTCTAGATTTTTCTGGATGGCAACAGTAATTACGAGATATTTATTTATTAAGCATTAAATGCACGCGCTCTTTTATTTTTATTGTTATTTTTTTTCGACGTAGCTGTCTCTTCAAAAATCGTCTGCGTTGCTAAGGCAACATGAAGCAAATCTAATTACAATTCTAAATAAATAGCCAAATAAATGTGAAATTCGTAACAATATGTTAAAGATTAAATAAGCAACGTAAATTTCCCTTCTCAATTCTAAAAATAGTAACCTCTGTCTGCACTGTGCCATTTCTAGATCAATCCATCTAATATGACTCTTACATAATTCTCGTGATGTAAATGAAACTAAAACTCAAGCAGCCAGTAATATTTTTACAGAAGTATTAACAAAATGCATTGTAAACCAAAACTAACTCAGTCTGAATTAAGATTTCACTCCAAACATAAGAAGCTTGCTTTCAACGCTTTGGCCTAGCTGGACCGCTGTTTGTCTGCTCCTTCTATCTTACTAAAAATTTGTCTAAAGTGTAAGCTTTTTTACAATAGATTTTTACAACTTGATTGTGGCCACAAAAAGCTGAAATAAAAAATGAGGATTTAATCTGTCTTCGCCTCCAATTTCCTATTCATTATGGATCAACACTTCTACGCCATCAAAATTCCTGCTGGTCATTACTATCTCAGTTTAGTTATTATCATATATACATATACTATACAGAATATACTAAGCATATATACTATACAAAAATATGCACTACATGCATATAAAATACTATATATATTTATTAAACTCGAAACGTAAGCTGAGAAGATTCAAATATCATATTCAGATATAGAATAATAAATTGGCATATAATGTTTTTTCAAATACCAAAAACTATTGTGAAATACAAACTAGAAAATGACTCCTGGATACATACGTATTAGCTCAACCCCCTTAAATAGTCGTCATATTTTCAGAATGCACAAAACTCCTCCAACCATGCGCATGAACATTACTCAGGCAACCAATGCTCGTAATAGTCCTTCCGTTCAGCAATGTCACCAATCGCCATTTCCGTATGATGTTTTTTTTTTTTTTTTTTTTTTTTTTTTTTAAGCTGACTCCGGATTCAAACTCCGGATGCTGTCCAACTAGCAATCGGATGGCACGTGGGCTTCACGAAGGCACGCAGTGATGAGAAATTCCTCGAATTAAAAGGAATATTAAGGAGGGAAGAGAATAAATTGCCATATTCAGGTGGTGGCGAATTATTTTCTACCACATTTTCAGAGGACAACGTTTCAAATTTATAAAGCATTTTTCAAATAAAGAAGCTCAAAACATCATCGCTGTAGTTATAGAAACTCAAACACAAGATTTCCTAAGTGACAGCAGAACGTGCTACTACTTGAACGACAAAGTTACTTGAGAAGGAAAGCGAATATTCCTTACAAAATAAATAATAAATGATTATTTAAGTTTTTCCAAACATTTCATATAGAAAAAGCTACATCGGAAAAGATTTAAGATTTACATTTAAGATTAATTCCTTTGAACGATTGTTCAACGAACGACGAAGACGGAGATAACGTTATTTACAAAGAATTTCATTTTTTACTGAAAATGGGGAAAGAAATATTGGGAAACGATCGTTACGGGACGGTTACACAAAGGTCTTAGTATGTAAATTCAATACAGCGAAGAATTTTGTTCGCTGATAACAGGAATTGTTTTTCCAAAAATTCATCTTATAAAATCTGTAAACATCATATTTAAAGGAAAGAAAACGTTTACTATGTAATAATTTCATTTTAAAATATTTATTCGAAAATTATGTGAGATATAGTTGGGTATTTAACTTTTTTTCCCCAGATATTTTATATGATAACTGACGGATTGCATGTGCAAAATTTAAACTCTGGGTTACCTCTTTCTGTGCAAGACTAGCTACCGTAATTGAGAATGTAGTCATAAGTAAACATAGAGACCATTTTGCCAATGGCAAATCAGAACGGCAAACTTATGCTGGGGTTGTAACAAAATATTTACTTCATTCTTCTGGGAGTCGTTTCCTTGGAGAAAGTTTCTACAAATTGTCGTCTTTGTATGTGACATTTCAAGCTGGAACTGATGAATCAATAAATTTGGGAAAATTAATTACATAGTCGAACTTTTGTAGCTGGACTAAAATGTTAAACAAAGAAGCTTTTTGTGGGCTTCATTATATGTGTGTAAATACGCAAAACTCAAGGCAATTAATTTCTCCTTCCCCTTATTTGTGTGAATATTTATCATTTATATTTCGCATGTTATATTTTGCATATATCCTTAATTACATATACGTCTAAAATTTGCAAACACTTTCCATACTGACTTTTCGTTGTCTTTATATTTTCGAAAGGATATCATTATATTTACATTATATCGATACATTCTTCTCTACTATAAAACTATTCAGAATCTATATGCATGATTGTATGTATGTTTATATATTCCTCGCATTGCACTTAGAGATGGGCAATCTGCTCTGTTATAGGATCAGAATCGCTTGCTCATCGAACTGAATCTTCTTTTTTATGACACAACACTCACTAATAATCGCTTTGATGAATAAGATTAGAAACGAGCAGTGAGTCAATAATACTTAGCGAGGATTGATAGAAAAACGAAAAGAATCGAATGAGCAGTGTGACCGGGAACGGTTAACATAGATTGAGTGAAACGAATATAATGAGCAGTGGGA
>KK118526.1:459309-522704 GCA_000611955.2 Stegodyphus mimosarum
AGAGCAAATTCGAGAAGGGATAAATATCCGATGCCCCTTCGAATGAGCCAATTTGTTTTGGGTTTTCCTTAAATCCAAGAAGATGACACATTTAGTCTCCCATTGGAACTTGCTGGGAATAGGAAAGGTTTCTGTATCAATATTTCATATTTTACTCTGTGTGCACTTAACTATACTTAAAACTCAATATTATTTGAAGCTGTTTCTAGTTTCAAGCTTTCCACTTTTTTGCATCTGTTGCAATATTTCTTTCACATTTGGCATTTTCTTCGAAATTTATATTTTTGCATTATTTTACCACTTTCTCATTCTTTATCATTTTTAGATTACTATATTTGCTTCTGGAGAAAAGGCTTAAGAACATTAATCTTTCGTTTGAGTAATTTTCCTTTGCTTCCTCCTATATATTTCCTTTGTCACATATAGAGTTTGTAGAGTCATTAGGTTTTGAAGCAGGATGCATGAAAAATGAGCCGGGACTCGAAATTGTACCCTTTGGAATACGGGCCGAGTGTGCTACTGTTACGCTGCGAAAGCATGTTGGAAAGAGGGAGAAAATACCTTATATACTTCTGCTTTTAAAGGGACACTGAGGATTAGGGAACCCATTCTCCAAATCCGGTGATAAGGAATTATTATTCACCCCTTCTTTAGTTCCGCCGCACAGTAGAATTTATTAGGTTATTTTTTAGCAGGCGACATCAAAAATGAGCAACGCCCTCACCGGAATACGCGATGAGTGTACTACCATTACACCACGAAGACATCCTAGAAGAAGGGAGAAAATACCTTATAAGTTGATCTTTGAAGACTCTGACCCATCACGATGTCAACATCCACGTATAATTTTTGGCTCCCTGGATAAGGTTACACTCCAAGGATGTATTCACACAATGGTCTAATCGGTATTATCCTCATAGTCTTAAGACGTCAATATCGTTCACAACTCTGGAGCAAGTTTGAAAAGGAAATCAGTTAGCAAAGTAAAGATCTTCATGCAAAAATTGCAGCTGTCTCAACAAACTACTTGACCGAATGTCGGTTTGTGATTCTTTCGCTATGCTTGTTTGATTATTACACCAGCCTGCCACAAAGTTCAGTAGATATAACATTTAGACAAAATGCTCATGCAAGTTTCTGTGAATAAGCAATGTCTAATTGCCTAGCAACGAAATTTTGCTTACGTCACTTATAACCGCAAAGCTTCATAATTTCATTTAACTGAATAACTGTAACAGATTGCTAGACAACCTTTCTTTAGTCCCGTCTTGACTTAGTACCTTACAACACGAATTAACAACAACAAACGCATAAAAGCAATTTAAATATTTATTCATGCTTCACTGCTACATTTCGACTAACCAGATTAACGAAAACGTAACTCCTGTGCTTAAGATCTAAGTTCGAGAGTTGTTTAATCAGTCACAAACACAATATTGAAATACTATTAAGAACTTGGCTGATATCATATCGTGCCTTCTCACGTACAAAACACTTTATCGGTAAAAGTGATAACCATCTTTTGCCAATGGATTGTATTTCTTTGTCCATGCGTAGAACAGGCCCGGAGATAATTTAAGGTGAGTACTCTGTAACTCAGCGCAGTGTTTCCAGTAGGTTCAATCACTACTACAGCGCTTTGTGTCTACCTTACCAGTTACCAGAATTCTTCTAAATTTGGATTCTCCCTCTTGAATCTTACTTAATTTGCCTTTAGTGGAGTAAGCAAAACAGTAGATTTCCAGGAAAGATCCAAACGTAAGAAATAAATACTGGTTAAAAGAAACCTTCTGTCTTCTTGACCAGAAGCTCTATTCATAACATGAACAATCAATTACCATATACATTGTATATCACGCTGCATTATTACAATAAGTTAAACAAGAAAAACGAAAATACTTCTAAGTAATTTATGAGAAAAAATAAAAATACAGCATCGGATATAATTTATCAACAACTTAGTTTGCGTGCCATATATGTGTAACGAACCATCTACATTCTTTACTTAATTCTTTAACGATGTCTCTAATTCTAATCGAATATCAAATGTACTTTAAACCCGGATGTTTTCATAAGCATTTATTTAAATAAGGACATATTTAGTGTTAATTTATTTTCTTCATTAATGAACTCGTTTACAAGCAAAGGAAGAAAGTTTTAACTGATAAAACTGTTAAGATGAGGAAAAATTCATAAATCAAATAAATAAGCTTAATTCTAAATTTATTTAAAAAGTATGGGGGAGCATATTGAATTATTAAACTCTGAAATGAACAATTCATTTTTTATATATATCTGAAACACTAATTTAATGTAATTAGTGTTTAGAATTTTAGCAAAGTAAAAATACAAAAAAAAAAAAAGAAGTGAAACGGGAAAATGAATGCAATTCCTTTCTTTTTAAAGCTGCCGAACAAAACGCTGTATACTTCTCGCTCAATTGGGATCTTTTATCGAGGCGTTGCATTTTCAAAATAATTTTTTTTAGAACTTCGTTAGGAATATAAATAATGCGTTAAGTAAAACATTCTCTGATTATGACTTATTTTTTTAACTAACTTTGTTGGGTGCATTGAATAGCATTTGATTTCTTACTGGTTTTCTGAACTGGACAATAATGCAAAAATCTATTTCAGAGTGAGCCCATTTAAAATTTAAAACATTTTTACAATTAGCACAGTAGTAAAAAATATAGCTCGTCTGCTTAGTAAATACTCATATTTTAAAGTTGCGATATGTCTTCGGAATGAGTAAAGACAAATTCATTTTTAAATTATCCCTTATTTTTTCAGCTTAATTCTGTTTATCCGCTAACAGCCATATAATTCATTATTCATACATTCTAACTGAAATTCGCAAATTGTTTTCGCTTTTACTTTGTTAATTGAAAATTATTTAAAATCTACCTGTACTGTTTCTTTAGAATAAATACCTCATAATTGTTTCAGAATTAAAGCATAAGTAATATAACTTATTACAAAGCAAACAAAAATAACAAAAAAGTCTGACTAAAATCGCACAAAAAATGTAGACTCGCTACTTTGGCACGAAAAATGAGATGAATTTCAAAACAAAACAAAAAATTACACTAAATAAAAAGTACTTAAAAGTGAATTAATTGATTTCCGTTTTAATAACACTCTCATAAATGCTTGATGTTGTTAGAATCAGCTTGTTAAAACTTATCCCAGGGTTCAAAGACTTTCCTTCGGATATCTTCCATTGCGTAAGTCAGAAACTTCCATTCACGAAGAACAACACGTAACTTATTCACAAAAAAGCAGAATAAAAACATATATGTGTCAGAAGTATTATTTTCTTACCTAAGAGACTCAGATATTGATTTCATTTAGTAGTTTCTTTTATATTTGCCCAATTATCTCAACCGGGAGCAATTCTCCCTAAGGGAAATTTCACACTTTAAGAGGAAAATGAAGTTAAATTTATTTTAACTCTCAAATATTTAATTTATGAATATAAAAAAACATTTTAATTCAAGTTTTAGTATTTATCTACATTTTATGGAAAATTTTCTCTTTAAAATGTTAAAAAAATAATCTAAACCGAAATAAATATGTATATATTTCTTCGAGTTGGAGAGGAGGGAGGAAATTATCTTTTAGTAATGGCGAAAGTGGTACATGGAGAAAAAGCGTTTGATAACCACTGATGTAGAGCCATTGTATTTATTCTGGAGCAAGAAACAGGACAATGCTGAATTTCCCTAGCCCAAATTCATATTCCTGACTAGCCGACTAGTCAGACGTGCTTACAATAATACCATGAAGTCACGCGAGAAGAAAGTAGAAAACTCCTTATATATGTATATATATGTGGGAAATTAGAACCGCCAGCTAGGTGACGTCATCTGCCGCCAGCCCAGCGCAGCGCAAAACAGCTCAGACAAGTACCAGAGGTGGTGTGGAGTAGAGGAGTTCCAAACGTGGAAGAGAACAGACGTGTTCTCTGTAAGCTGACGTTGACTTGCCTTCCAGGAATTTTGAGAAGGGATGATGTCCCAGTGGTGTTATAGAATCCACCAGCATTTGTGAATCCTGATCTTGTTCCCGAGATTCGACAAGATAAGCCAAACTGTGAACTGTTGATTATTACATGAACAATTCATGGACTATTCATAGTCGTGGGGTTATCGTTACCTTTAGTTATGTCAGTTTATCATGGTATCATCCCGTCTTTTATTATCTTTCGTTCATACTAATAATTTCGTAATAAATTTACTTTATACTTATCTCGTGCCCTTGATCCTGTAATCCTACATATATATACCCTTACTTAAAGGTCTAAAAGGGAGGAAGAGGTGAGCCAAATCCAAATGTTGACGAATTATCATCTACCAAAATTTAGTTCAGCCGCCCCTACTAGAATCATTATGTTTATTTTGGAACAGGAAACATGAAAAGCCAGCTTTGCCCTTGCCAGGATTCGAACTAAGGAATTCCCAATTATTAGACGGACGTCCTTCCTATTATACCACAAAGGAACGCGGTATGAAGGGAGAAAAATCCTTACTAAGTAATCCTCATTGTATCTGTTGAGAGGTAATTTAATTATTTATGTAAAGTTTAGTAATATTATGACAATCTGAATGGCATCGGTTAAATTTTCCGATCGAAATGGCAACAATGAAAAATGTTCTATTAGTTTATTCTGTTAAATAAAGAATTTTGATTCTGTATTACGTGATATGATGTGACTTTGCGAATAAAATGTGTAAAACTAACTATGACATTTGTACAAAAAAATTTAAAATGGTAGTAGGTACGTGCTAAGTTTACAGTTATTTGTGAAGCTTTAATGTAAATAGACATAAAATCCCAACAAGGGAAAATGAAACAAGTGCCATTGAGGAATTGGGTTAAAAACCTTCACTCCAGGAATGGAAATTTAAAATAATAGTATTAGTTAAATCATTTATTTATTTAACATAATAATAGGAAATGAAATTTCAAGTGATATCAAAAACGAAGATAAAAAATTAGAATTAGTAATTAATAAAGATGGCATAACTCGATACACAACTACAGATAGAGGTCCAATGAATGCATATATTAAACACACTCGTTTCAAAGAAATGTTTGATAAAATATGCTGCATATAAATGAAAGATTCTGATCAACCAAAATATACCTTGTTACAAGATCTTTTAGAATTTAATACAAAGAATGAATGGATGTAGCTTCCCATATTAGTGAAATGGAAGTTCTGGCACAAAGTTTAAGTTCTTTGAAATAACATATTTTTAAAAAGAAAATCATTTCTAAATTATAGTAACTTTTAAGTTGTAGTTATAGTTCAATATAAATATATAATTAGTGCATGCCAATCAATAGCAGTTGCGGACAAAACCTTAACAAATTTGACAATTTCAAGACATACAAAAAACTAAACTCAATACAATCAAAATACATCAAAATAAATTCAGTACCGTTTAATACCTAAGGAAAAAACTCGTTTAATGTATAGCAATATTGCACATATTCCTCGTTTCTGTAATAAAATTAACACAGAAGAGGAGTTCCAGGTTTAACAAATAGGACATCTAAATAATTCGTGTAGAAAAAACTTTCTCAAAGCAAAGACTTTTTAAAATATATAAGAAAAATTATCACAAAGAAAAAAGATTGTTTTTGCTCCAAAAATAAAAGTTAAGTTAAATCTAATAATCAGCAAGTGTAATATTTAATTGTAAATGAAGAAAATAATAATGATATAAATAGTGCAGTTGGTCGTGTAGTTGACTCCGGTTCGTCATCATATATGAACAATAGTGAAAAACTCTTTATAGATTCCAATCGTTTACCATTACAGACTTCTTCGGATAAAAAATCTGAGTTTAAGATACGAAAGAAAATAAGCACAGTGGAAATTGATAAATGTATTTTTATTGACATCGTCTATATTACAGAGTTAAGTAAAACTTATATTATCAGTCTGTGCCATTGAAGTTAAATTCTTTGATAATAAAGTAGAAATGAAAAAGAAAGCAGAAAGATGTAGAAGAGAAAATTGTTTGCATAATATAATTCTTAGCAAAATATTTAAGAATCCAGGAGTTTAGCTAAATGAAAAGCACTGAAACTACACTGGTGTCCAAAAGTTAAGCATAATTGATAATTATGTGAATAAAGAAGAACTGTAAATCAGAATGGCGGGAAACGTGATATGCGAGTGTAAAATGGTTATAAAATAAGGAAGCAAATAAAAAACGATAATAATTAATTTTATTATATAAAGTAGCAGTTTGAAAGAAAACTGAGAATAACAAAGGTTCACTCTTTAAAGAAAAAATGAAAGAATACATTAAATAAATTGCTGATGCTGCAGTTTAATAAGGCGTGTGGTCACATCTGACAGCCAGGCACGCTGCACAGCGATTTACTATACTTGCTATGAGATGATGAATGAGTTGCGGGCTCAAACGGTTCCAAGCTTCTTGAAGAGTTCTCTTCAGTTCTGTAACGGAGCTTGTTGGGTGCGAAAGGGCTGCAATTTGTCTCCCGAGCATATCCCATACATGCTCGATAAGATTTAAATCAGGGGAGTTCGCAGGCCACGACATGCGGTGGATGTTTTCCGTTTCAAGGAAGTCATCAACCAGCACTGCTCGGTGACATGGCGCATTATCATCCATGAATATGAAGTCAGGACCGACAGCACCTCGAAACAAGCGAACATAAGGCTCAAGAACTTCGTCTCTGTATCTTTGACCAGTCACAGACCCCTCGTCAAAGAAATGGAGGTCTGTGCGGCCGTCCATCATGATGACTGCCCATACCATTACTCCCCTTGATGGAAAATGATGTCTTTCCTATATGTTTCTTGGTTCAAAACGTGCTCCACGTTCTCTCTACATCGTTACCCGACGAGAATCAATACTCAGATTAAACCGGGACTCGTCACTGAACATCGCATTGGCCCACTCTCCCACACTCCAATGTTGATGTTTCAAACTCCAGTTCAAACGAGCGCGTTTCTGCGCAGACGTGAGGGGAATGCAAACTGCTGGTCTTCTGGCATACAGGCCAGCATGATTGAGTTTCCTGTAGACAGTTTATCTTGAAATTCGTATTCCTGTGGCGACTGTGAGCGCCGAACGCAGTGCTCTGGCAGTACTGCCCCTCTGACGTCGCGCACTTATTACCAGATATCGGTCTTGGCGAGGGGTTGTGACTCTTGGTCGACCTGATACTGGTCGTCGGGTAACATCTCCCGTTCTTTGAAACCTCTGCCACAGTCTTGAGATTACAGACTGGTTCACATTCAGAATTCGAGACACTTCCGTTTGTGATTGTCCGGATTCCAGCATTCCAACGATTCTTCCTTTCGCAAACGTCTCCAGTTGACGTCTTTGTGCCATCATTCACCTTGCTTGATGGTTAACAACGTTCTTTCGCAGAGAAGTTGCCCGAAACTTGTCTGAACTGCCTATGCTGCGTGAATCGGTTTCTTTGCGTTCCGACATGCGCAGGTGTTTCGCGCAGGACGTAGTCGACTGAAAAGTTTTTCATAAACCCAAAGTTTCTACTTCACCCAATTAATATCCGCAAGAAATTCGGAATAATTTTACGAATATTTACTCGATGTTTTTCGCATTTTACAATTTATGCTTAACTTTTGGACACCAGTGTATGTTATGACACAGAAGACTAGGACATCTTGGCAAAAAAAATGAAGAAACTTATTCTACCGCCGGAAAAAAATAATTCTGATGATTGTCTAAAACATGACTATGTCTGTGAAATATGTTTGTAAGCTAGGCAAATAAGACTGCCTTTTAGTTCTGAAAGAATGTGAGCTAATAGACCTTTGCAAGTTAGACGTACTGATGTGTGCGGACCAGTTAATCCAGTAATATTGGATGCGATGAAATATTTTATAACTTCTCTTGGTGATTATGAGCATTTTTAACTGGTATATTTGATAGAGGGTAAAACGGAAATATGCAATGCAATGAAAGATTATGTAGTAAAAAATAAATGGAATATAAAAGTATCAAAATGTGACAATAGTGTAGAATATATTAGTGAAAATTTAAAATGTCGATATAAGAACAAAGAATTTATTTTGGATTATAGTATTCCTTTTTCATCATAGTTAAATGAAAAAGCAGAAAAAATGAATCGAACATTGCTAGGGAAAAACAAAAGAAAAATCTTGTTGAAAATTTTCAAATTAGAAAATGAATAATGGGAGAGGGGGAAGATTTTCGAACTGCACCTTATTTGTTAACCATAGCCCACCAGAAACAGTCAGTAGAACACCAACAGAAAAACTAGAATAAACAAAGGCTTAATTTATCTTGAAAAGTGTTGGAAACATTTTCAAGATAATCAAGATAAATTAAGGATAAGATTATTTAGGTAAATAAACCAATTAAGAAGTTTGATGCACGAAGTGAGATGTATGTATTTATTGGGTATGGAACAATTATCTATAGATTGTGGAATAGAAATACAAGAAAAAAATATCCAGAGACGTTGCGTTTAATGGAAATAGTAAGTAACTTTGTGGGAAGAAAGCCAGAATGAAAATTTGTAAAATAATCAATTTAAAAGCGTTTCCATCTTGAAAAATGATTATTTAGAAGTTTACGATGAGAAAAGACGAAAGTGGAAACGTGAAGCTGAAAATGAAAAACTACCTAGTAGAGACAGAAAATTACCAGCAAAATATATACATTGCGTAATGTTGTCATATTAAGCAGTAATATCAGGAGAAACGAGAAAAAGTCTTTAATTAAAAATAAACCTTGAAAATTTGTAAGTGAACATGAAGCAGAAAACAAGAAAATTTTAAGTAGTGCATAGATTCTTAATGTCAAAGACGACGCATTCTTTCAAAGACGACGCATAACTTGATCACTATATTTCCAATAACACACCTACATTTCCAATAACTTGATCATTTAATGTAAACATGTTGCCATTGCCTTTGTGAAAAAATTTTGGTTCGCCAAAAATTTTCTTTTTCCGGTCAGGGAAGGGATGTTGTGTAGCGAAATTAAGCGAATTTATTAATTAATTCATTTATATTCCAAATTATGCTACACAATGTGTATTTTATTTAATCTCTTTCTTAATTTGTTTTACTTTTAATGGGAGTTTTGCACTTAAGATAATAAGTTTGTTACTTTCGTTTTCGGAACACGCTTGGCAGTAAATAATGGAAATGGGTGTGTTTTTCATGATATAATCCGGATTTAAAAATACTTAATTTGAGTTTACACATCTATAACTTATACTAGAAGAAACAGAAAAATTTGTACTTTAATTTAAAAGTGCTTTCAAGTTGATAGCTGAATTAGTTTGTGAAATATGTTCATTTAATTAACAAAATTTTGTAGCTTTCGCTGGATTCTGTGTAGTGGGGATGAATTGCGTTTCTTCTCATTTTTAAGCTACTTTGGGGTGAGTTAAGGTGAAAGTCGCTTCGGACATTCGGTGGAGTTCTAGCTTTACTGGTTGTTTACATTCAGGAGGTGTTTTGATTGGTGAAGTTTCTGGCGACGCGGGGGAAAGTTGTTGAACTAACACTTTGAAAAGTAAGAATTTTTATACTGCTTTCTGAGGGGCGTTTTTGTCAGGAATTGCCGTCGTTTTGAGTGAGTTTGGCGCCGTTGGTAAATGTTAGTAACAAAAAGCCAGAGCAATCGATTTTTCGCTCTTTTCCTTCGGTTTTTGAGTGTGCAGAATCTTAGTAGCAATGAGGGGCAATAATATGGTTCCCTCTGGATGCAGCTGGCAAGCCTTCGACGCATTTTTCTAGTTATCCTGATTACACTGGAATGAAATTTTGTCATATTACTACACCATCAGTTAATACGAGTTCTACACCATGGAAGTATGGTTCATCTCCGTCTTAGTACAACTGTTAATCCACTACAGCCATTGCACAGAAACCAGACGATGATTCGCGGAAGATTACAGATTCATCATCAACTTCGTATAGCCAACTGTCCTTTCATAACCTGAAGATTCAACTCAGATGTCGCCTTATTCATCTTCTGTCGCATCCCTATTCGTGGAGCTGAGTAACACGTTACTGGAAGAAGCCATCAGTCATCACTAGTGAGATTCCACATCTTGCCGGTTGACTAATTGTGTCTCACCCTTCCGTCCGTTCCCGAAACGTTCCCCTGCCTTCTGCTCATAGACTTTGCTATTTCCTCGCCATATAATTACCTTAATCCGGTTTCTGCGGCTGCCACTTGTTTGGATCTTCTATAGATAAGTACGTTTTCTTCTTAGTGAATTTTGTTGAGTCTTTTAGTTTTGTCTTCTATACAGTTCGTGAAGCAGAGCTATTAAATTTTATTCAAGTAATTAATTCATTTCAAAGTCAAGTCAGAAAGATGAAAATTTATGTTAATTCATTTAACTTTTGGCTGTTCTTGAAATTTATGATTAAAAACAATTCTCTCTTTTCCAGAAAGAGTAGGGGATTACCTGGATGAGAGACTTAAGATAATTCTGGTGTGTAATAATATTCTATATAATAGTATTCATGTATTTCAGATAATTCTGGTTAATACCGAGAGATGCAATACTATGATATTTAACTTGTTTTGGTGCTCTTCAAAGGCACTAATATAACATTTTTAATTGGAATGGAACTAGCACTTTCTCCTTTCCTCGTTATGTAAAATGTTTCGGTATTGTGTTGTATGACGTGACGTGATTGTGCAAAATATATATATAAAACTAAATATGCTATTTGTATGACAAATTTTTGAGAAAATTAAATTGAGCCAAATTAGCATTTCCTGGATTGAAATTCGTTTTCTAGTACCATAGTATCATATATTCACAACCACAAGGGAAAATGATTAAACTGTTCCCGAGTATGGGGTGTGTGTTTATAAATTGTAATACTTGCTCACTAATCATCCTTCGCTGGTGTCAAAAGAAAAAGGTTGCTTTCAAAAATAGTTATTTGCAAGATCCAAACATATAAAGATGTTTAAAAAACAATTTAAGGTGTCTAAAAAAGATCAGATAGTTTTTTATATAAAGTGGCTGAAGTAATTGTTTTTAAATTAAAACCTCGTAATTTGTTTGATGAAAATTATATTACCTGCTTATCTTAAAATTGTAAAAAAAATAATCGAATTATAGACTTGTCCCCAAATATTGATGAAAACTCTTCCAAATTAAAATTTTGCTCTGCAAATCGCGGAAACAATTGATATTACAGGATAAGCAGACTTAACTGCAATCCTTCTTTCATTCGCGGTTGTCGTGAATTATCTAATTTCACAACAGGAAGACATATTTTCGATGAAATTAACTTATATTTACAAGAAATTCAAAGTTCGTGCATTGGCATTTCCAAAAACAATGCACTGACTATGATTGGGTCTATGAAAGGATTTGTTGTACATTTGGGGAAACATTATGCAGATTTATCAGTTACCCATTGAATTTTTCATGAAAAAACATTCATTACAAAACAGTTACCATCACAACTGAAAATAATGTTAGAAAAATTTTTAAATGATTAATTACACAAAATCAAAACCATTAAAAATTCGCCTATCTAGTAATTATACGAGGCTATAGGTTCTAAATGCGGATCAATCGTTGTTACTACACACGGTAGTTAGGTGGTTGTTCAGATGTAAAGTTTTATCTCTTTTGCTTGAACTAAAAAAAGAGAAAAAATGTTATTTTTTGAACAAGATAATAATAATTTTGTTAATCTGTTAGCTGACAACATATTGATGGGCTAAGCTATCTCACTTATTTGACATTTTTGATATTTTACATAACATGAAAAAAGAAGTATCCAAGAATCCAAGAACTAAAAGAAAATATTTATACTATTGGATATTAAAATAAATGAAAAAGAAAATAAAAAGAAAAAAAAAAAGAAAAATCTGGAAGGGTTCCGGATTTTAAATTACTTCCGAAGAGGTGTTTTTTAACATTTTGCGTGTTACCTTTATTTATTAAATATCATGTTCTTTGCACTTAAAACATAAAATTCAGTTCCAAAGCAATATCGCAAAAAATTTTTAAAATGAATTTTAAAAATAGCAGAATACAATTTAAAAATACTACCTATCTTTAGAATTTCCGATACATAAGTCACTGGAGATAAAAATGTTTTTTCTGTACAACGTTGCCATTCCTCGTTTTGAAATCCTTGAGTTTATTAATCAAAAATTCTTTAAAGTTTTACAAAATAAGAAATCGATAATGAAACAAATTCTAAAGTTCAAATTTGGACTACCAGATGCTCATGTTTGGGTAAAAACGTTCAATATTCGAAATATGATGTTTGCAGGTACCGCTGTTTTATCACAATGCGAGAAACATATATATATTTATGCAGATTCTTCATTATTTAATTTCTTTAAATATAATACAGGGCGATAATATTAGGTGGCAACAGTTTGAAAAGTGAAACAACGGTTTTAAAGACTCAAGGCAAAATACCAAAACGAAATTAATAGACCTTCTGGGCATATTGCTTATTTGGACTAAAAATTCTTCATGGAAGAATAAAGCACAAGAGGGTAATTTAGAAAAGTTTCATTCAGTTTCAAAAGTGGTAAACGATGGTCGGTGCAACAATTCAACTTCTTCAGAAAAGAAAAAACTAATTTCGCTGTATACAATAACCGAGATTTACTTTCAAAATATTCAGAAAAATCAATTAACAATTCATTCCGGTTTAATCTTAGACAGGATTATCCAACAATATCACGAAAAGCCTTAAATATATTACTTCAGTTTTCCACATCAAATTTGAGCAAATTCGGATTTTCGGCATTGACCAACATTTGAAAGACACAGCACGATACAAACTTTCAAATCTGGATCACAAAATAATAGTAGCGTTATTATTTTTACCCCAAGTACAAAAAATATTATAAAAAATGTCCAATTTCAAATTTCGCATTAAACTTGATTTCTAATTTATCATTAAATAAACATTTTGTTTATTTTGCAATGCAATTTTATTTCACATTTCGGTGAACATTATTATCGTATAGTATTTTTATAAAATGCATTATAGATACATCAATCAATTATTAAGTAAAATTCTTTTAAATTTGACTTATTTTTAGCGTGCCTTCAATTTTTAAACTATTAAAAGCGCACCATGGCTAAAAAAGGTTTGGGAATAGCTTCTCTATTCAAATAATAATCATTTGAAGTACTCTAGATCCACGAAAAGAGTTTACTGATGAGAAAGAGATACGCGCTCTTGATCAGAAAGTATGAAGCACATTTTCCTGTAAAATGAATTTAGCATTTCTATCTGGAAAAGAAAACAAGATAAGCAAAAAATTTCGTTGTAACATTTTAATGCCTTTTCTGTTAAGCATTCTTACACTTAACAGATAATAAGCCCTTTACATATAATATATGCACAGACAATAAATTGAGGTAATAGAATGGCTTTAATAATGAAATTTTTCCATTTATGAGACCAATAAAAAACTTCCGAAGTAAATGGCAAGAAATATTCGCAGGAGTATAATAATCTATTAAACGAGTTAATTTGAATGATTTCAGAATTACCGTGTGTGCAGTGAGTAATAAATATCGCATGCAGGTAAGAGAAGCGTAACACCATTGCGCAACGCATTAAAAGGATATAAAAAGGAACCTGGAGATGATATATGCCTATTTCACTTTTTCATAGTTAACACCAGAGATGGTTTAGCATTTTCGACCCATTAAGCGATCAGTACAGTTGGCGGTGTACATTAAACACATTGATAACGGAAAACAAATTATTCTTTATCGCTTGCGGAAAAAAATTTAGATCTGTACTTTAGCACCCTAGGCTTATGTCGCTTATGCTTGGAGGTGGACCTAGTTACTACTAAACGAGAGGTGAAAATATCATACATTAAGTATGAATATTGTTATACATAATTTTGCTTTTCGTTGAATATCACGGTAATTAATACTTGTAAAACTACAACATAATATGACTTAGATTTTTTTGTCTCAAAGCTTGTTAACCCGGCAATGGCAAAGCACAGATTATCAGCATAGGGGGTCGGATGCCTTCGTGTAGGACTTTCCAAAGAAAACTGACTCTTACTCATATTACACACTGGGAATAACTCGAAAATGCCCATGAGCCAATCCCGTTCACTAGAATTCGACTCAGGTCGAAATACTGGTGTTAATCGCTCGGCGGCTAGCGGGCTAGCATTTTAAAGCATTATACAACGTAAACTACTATATCAAGAGTAGATGTCGCTCCTAACGAAAACAGAAGTAATATTAATGAAAAGCTGCATGATTTTTAGTCCAAAGGAGCTTTGTCCCTATTGCTTTCCTTTTGCGATTTTACGTCGAAGCATTCTGAATGTGCGTTGCACTTTTCAAATTGTTGCCACCAAATATTATCGCTCTGTATTATATTTGAAGAAATTAAATAATGAAGAATCTGCATAAATGTATTGTTCGTGCTTACGGGTTCGTAATGGATCGAATGCAAAGTAGTTAAAAAGTTAATAAAATTTCTTTTCACAAGGAATAAAACAAAATACTGAAATATTTCTTCAGAGATATTCGTATAATATCACAATATCTCAAGCAATTAAAAACAGAGAAAATTAATCCAATCTCACAGCGAATTCGCTACAATCAATAACAGCATTAGATAAACAACAGTTCGCTTGAAACAGCTGCAACTGAGCTGAGGTGTTTTAATTCGGCTTTTGTAAGCTTTTTAATTATTCACTAGAAGATTCTGGTAAAACCTATTTTCTCGATTTTTCTCGATTTTTGTGGATGGCAACAGCAATTACGAGATATTTATTTATTAAATATTAAATGCACGCGTTCTTGTATTTTTACTTTTCCGACGTAGCTTTCTCTTCAAATTCATCTGCGTACCACGGGAAAATGAAAAAATTTTAATTACAGTTCCAAATAAATAGCTAAATAAATAAGACATCGTAACAGTATGTATTTTTCTCGCACTGTGATAAAACAACTGTGATCAAACAAACATTTTGAATGACGTAATCCTACTGCGAATATGGGCATCTGGAAGCCCAAATTTGAAATTTGGAATAAAATTAAATAATAAAGAAGCCGAAATAAAATTTGGCACGACTAAGCGATACTAAATAACAGCCTCAGCTTAAATACGCTATTAACTTATTCATTCTGGTGCATTCTGGTGAGGCTACAGAAATTAGAAGTTATAATAAAATTTTAAAACATAATAATTTTTAAATAACATAAAATATCTGATACAGTAAAGAAAGTTTTACTAGAGAAAGGATACTATCAGTATTTTTAGATAAAATGACACCTTCTATAAAGTGAAGTAAGTACCATTACTTCATACAGGATGCTTTCAAAAGAATAGGCAACTAAATACATAAATAGATTCAAAGGTTTAATATGCGATAGATTTCTAAATGAAATAAAAAAAATGTATAAGGTAGTTTTCCTGCCTTCTTAGCATGCCTTCGTGGTATAGTGGTCAGCACACTCGGCGCGTATCGAAAGGTGCGTGGTTCGAGTCCCGGTGACGGCATTGTCCATTTTTCCTCTCTCCTGCTTTCAAAAAATACCTAATGTCTCTACAAATGTTATTAGCTTTTATTTCAATGTGATTTCCTTATACATATCGTTTAATAAACAGCTGTGACTCCTAAAACGTAATCTAAAGGTTTGTTCACAAAATGTCCCACAATTGCTACACTGCTGTTTTACAACTTCTCACATCATCCGAAATTGTTTTACCAATTCCATTACTCCAAAACAAGCTAAGTAGACTAATCAGCATATACTAGCATTGTTAACGCAGAAGGGCTATTAATTTCGTTTTGCCATTTTGCGTTGAAAACATTAAATATGCGTTTCATTTCCAAATTGTAGCCACCAAATATTATCGCATTGTGTTATATTAAAAGAAATTAAATAATGAGGAATCTGTATAAATGTATATATACATCTCGTATAGTGATCATACAATTTTGAATAACGTAATCCTCGACCGAATATGGGGCATCTAGAAGCCCTAATTCGGAATTTGTTTCATTATCGATTTCATATTTTGTAAAACTTTAACGAAATTTCGATTAACAAACTCAAAGATTTGAAACCGAGCAATGGCAACTTTGTACAGAAAAAACATTTTTATCTCCAGCGCGTGAAACTGTGTATCGGAAATTCTAAAGATATGCTCAATTTAAAATTATTTTGTGATGCTGCTCTTGAACTGAATTTTATGGTTCAAGTGCGAAGAACATGATATTTAACAAATAAAAGCAACACACAAAATGTTTTAAAAAAAAGACCCTTTGGTCGTAATTTAAAATATGAAACCTTTCAGATTTCCTTTTTTAATTAAAAAAAATTTAAACATTTTGATGGAAACATATTTTTATGATGCTTTTTCAGACGGTGGGATTATGTTTACAAGAGATAATATCACCAAATGAGAAATGCTCACTACTGAGATATTCAGAATCCATACTACGAATGATCCGACAAATAACAATTATGATGGTTACGTAAATGCAGTAAAATGCCATAAAAATCATTAAATGAATCAGCTTATGAACTGTTTATTATATGAAATCACATTATATATTGAATATTATGCATCAATTTATTAAATGAATCAGCGTATCTGTAATTAAATTCATCTTTTCTGAGTTATACTGACTGGAGACAGATATCTTGATTTTCATCAAAGTCAAGTACTTGGTCTTGTTGATATTTGACTGTATTCCTCAAAGATTTAGAACAAAAAGAAAAGAAATAACATATTGGACGAGAGTTGCGAATGAATAACAGTCCATCCATTAATAATCTTAACGCAAGAGCGAAGATTTGCTGTTAGAAGTTGATAAATAATGGGACTGCATTGTAAACAAGCTTTCAGTGATATCTCAGTCGGCACTTAGAACAATGTTTCTGGAAAATAATATTTCATTCTATGGAACTACGTATTGAAAAACATAGCGAAGCGTCTACTGTAAAAGCAAAAACTTTACATTCACTTTTGCAGTAATTTAGCAATTCTACAACTTAACACTGTACCTCCAAAATAAAATAAATCAACCGTAAAATAAAGACGCAGTCCTTTAGATTAGATTTAAAGACTATTTTAATCGTACTGTACAATATCTATATTATTTATGTTAGATCGAAATCAAAAATTGCAGTGTTCAATTTTTGGACTATACAATATACTGTCTTTCGACTGTGCATTACATCACATAGTACAAAATTTTACACTGTATAATATAGTGTACACAATACAATATATATTATATAGTGTGTAATACGTACACAGACATATATATTATATATGTCGTCGGAGATATAACGCAAAGCCAAATAATTACAATTATTAGAGCTGATAGGAACTAAGCATAGTGTTCACGTGCAGGCAGAAACACGCTCTGACTTACAACAGAAAATTCTCAGCTTAAATATTAGCTAAGTCATTTAAATTCTGGTGAAGAAACGGAAAGGAAAAGTTAAAGTAAAGACAAAAATTTTAAATAACTTGTTAATTGAAATAATAATTTTTATAAGAAAAACAATCGTTTCTCAGTAGAGGACATTCCCTGTACCTCTTCGGATTTCATTCTTGACAATTTCCAAAGCAAAATTAATGCTTCCGATTTCTTACTCCTCCTGAAAATAGAAAGTTAAGGAGAATTAAAAAGTACGGTAGTATAAAAACATGTTCCAGAGAAAGCATACGTGATGAATACAAACACTGTGAGACTCTTCATAATATTACTCAGGAAATTAGCTTTTATTCGTACAGCTTGCCACATACCCCAAACTGTGAATAAACATTGCTCTCAGTAACATATCTCTTTTACTTGGATTTTAAGCTACACTCTCTGTTTCTCTTCCGGTTCTTTTCTCTAACTGCAAACAATTGTTAAAGACATCAGTGGCGCCCCTGTTATGCGCTATTTGATTTATCTTTGCTTTACTTATTTATTTACTTGACAGTAAATAAATGCAATTTTCGCTTCATGTAGACTTTTAAATCTTTTTTTGACTTGATCTAAAAATTATACTTATAAGTGAATGGCACCTCGATACGTTCTCTTTGAAATACGTAAAACATGATACACGTCCTTTTTGGACGCGAAAACTATTCTTCGGAATACTACTCAGTTTTGACGAATCACGAATAAGTGCAGTGCACTTCTTTACCTCTTTCATGATAATGCTATGGCTCCTATGAGCGTTGATAATTTTCAAATGATTTTGTGATTTCCTGAATAAATGTTTTATAAATTCATTAAGAAAGAGTTTCGTCAAAGTTAACGAGAAAAGTAAACGATGAAGAGAACTGTTAGGCTCATCGTGGGGATGAATAAAGAGATTGTTGAAAAGTATGAAAAGGGTATGCGTATCCAGGATTTGGCCGTTGCATACCATACGCAAGAACGATGTTCTCTAAGAGAAAAATAAAGACCTATTAAATCGGATAACTTTGCGAAGGGGCTGAAATCGATCACCAAGCAAAGATCAAAGACGTTGAAAAGTGCTTTTGAAACTGGATAATATAAAAACAGTTATTTACAGTATCATGAGCAATGCTTCGTTTATGTACAATATGCATTTCGCCCACTACAATTGTATTCGGGCGGAAGGCTCCGAAGCTACCTTTTCCTGTTCTGATTTCTAATTTTCATTCTTTTCTTTTTAGCAAAAAAATGTGGCTGCGCTGTGACGTGGCCGAAGTTCACTTGTCGGAGCGTAAAAGCAGCTTGTATCTACAATGTTAACTTCACTGTTTGGAACGCTATGAGAATTTTTTTGTTATTACTTACCACCGCCACCAATGTAAAATTCTGTATTAAGTCACTATCTCTTAATAAATTCTATATTTAATTTTAACTTTTCTTGTAATGTTTTCACTTTTTAATTTAGAACACTGGACCCAGTAGCATTTAAGCACACAACGCATTAATTTAATTATTCTGTTGGAGCTAAATTTTTACCACTATTTACTGTTTTCCTTGAAGCATAGTTTGACAGTATATTGTGTTTATCATGTAAGTCACAAACTTTACATATTCATGTTATTTAGAATGGTTATCCAAATATTGACTTTCATTTGATATTGAACTTAAAACATAAACTAAACACTTAAGTTATAAAAAAAACTCCAACATACTCACTGCAGTCGCTACAAAATATCTTTCACCATATTCTTCTTGTACTTATGCCATAACGTTTGAGGATTAGAAAGGCCGCAAGATGATATAAGGGTTGCGTAAAGTTTCCTGATTTTATCTGATGATCGACATTGTACAGCTTCTTCCATAAATTGGTTCCAATGGCTATTATTCTCTAACAGACCCTGAGCTTCACATGCTTCTCTGTAAGTTCGACATTCTAGACTATTAACAATTTTAATGGTAATTCTTTAAAGCTAGTTGGACCTCGAACATGATGCAATAAAATGCGCAGACAAAACCATTCAAAATTCGTTACATGGACGGTGTAGATACGACCAACAGCGTCGGATGATTTAATCCCTGGCCAATTTTCAACAGGCCAACCTTGAATGCAACGTTGCCATTCTTTTTTTTTGGTTGCAACACACCTTCGTTATGCAGATTGAAGATCGCCTGGTCGCTCCCTTTATTGATATGCAGGGTATCCATAATTAAAATTAAAATTTGCGAGCAGTCTGTAGCAAACACTATGCAGCAGATTTGCGTGAAAATTGGGTATTGGCAGATTGAAATGATGATAATGCTATGGGGATTTTTTATGGAATTTTTTATGATGGGAGAAACTACAACTAGATGTCGTTGTGCAGTGTAAACTATTGGCATATGCAAATGTCGTAACCATACTAATCCTGTGCGCGCACAGAAACTCGCGGAATATAAAGATGCGAGAAGCGAACAGTCATACTCGTTTCCAAGTCAAGGAAGATGACGTTGACTCTCTAGGAACGTCCTTTACTGGTGCAATTGTTTCACCAAAACGGAGATTCTGCTACCAAAGCTTTGCGGAAGTTTCTGTCTTTGAAGTGGGTACAAGAAGGTCCACTCACTAGTCAAGGCCTAACAAACATGATTAGGAAATTTGAAGCAATGGGAACATTGGGGATTCAGCCAGGAAGGGGACGAAAGTGTGTTGCAGCACAGGTAGTGGATGAGGTAGCGACGCAAATGGAGGAAGATAGATCGCAAACCATCGGCAGCAGAGTGCTCGGCGTATTGCAGCATCCGTTCACCAACCTCGTTCCACGGTTCATAAGATTCTTCAAAAGGTCTTACGCTACTATCCCTATAAACTGTCGTTAGTGCAGCAGCTCTTACCAGCTGATCTGGATATACTACAAACTTTTGCGTTACGATTTCTTGCGCGAATTGAGCTCCAGGATGAATGGCCATGAAATATTTATTTTGTGGACCGACGAGACCCACTTTCATATGGAAGGTGCGGTTAATACGTAAAATTGCCGCATTTAAGCTGCTACAAACCCACATCAATTCCAACAAATTCCATTACACTCTTCGCATGTAACGGTTTCGTGCGGCTTTACTGCAACTTTCATTGCGGGTCCGTTTTCTTTCGAAGAGCACAGCGCCGCAGGACCTGTGACATGCACCGTCACCGATCAACGATACGCTTCATTGTTATAACAATCCGTTATTCCAGCTTTTCAGGCGAGGCGATGTGAATACAACTACAGTGCTTATGTCAGATGGTTCTCCTCCACAGATCGCCGGTTGTGAAACAAGTTCTCCGCCGCAATTTCGGTGAAGACAGAATCATCAGCCAGCAATTTCCTACAGTTTGGCTTCCTAGATCCTCCGACTTGAATTCTTGCGACTTTTGGCTGCGGAGATATCTCAAGGCTATGGTCTACCGTGATCCCATTACATCTATATCCGATTTTAAAGAAAGTATAGAACGCCATGTGCCAAACATTCCCCTGTGCATGCTGTTTTGAACAGTCGAACATGCGATTTTACGCTTCCACATGGTAGCAGACAATAGTGGATGTCATATCGAGTATGTTTTGCAAACTTTTGTATATTACTTATATGTTCTCAATAAAGCTATGATACGCCCCCTAAGGGTGGTTTTTTAAACTCATTGTTTTTTTCCTCGATAAAATTCTCATAATTTCATTCTGCCATTACTCAATTTTAATGCAATTCTGTTGTATAGTTTTTGCTACAGACTGCTCGCAAATTTCAAGTTTAGTTATGGACACTCTGTGTTTACAAATATATTTAATCGCACGAACAGAGTTGCAAGCTTCAACATTAATGTACACAGAATGGGTGAATATGGCACAAACCCAGCTATTATCAAAAGTCTTTACTACCCCACTGCGAGTTTGAATCGTAACTCTTCTACCACCATCTTCGGGTGCTCTTCGTCTGTATGAAGGGTAACCCTTATCATTGTGCACTGTTTATTTTAGTAGCTCCCGGGAAACGTTTTCGCACAAATGCCATTTTGCATGCAAGGTGATACTGAATTGCGAGCTCCACAGAGACCATGAATCATGTTTTTGATTACGATCTGGTGCAAATTCTGTTCTAGTTCTGGATCCGGGATTTCGGCGCTTATAATGTTATCTATTTGGTTGAATCGCAGCTTTTGTTTTAGCCAAATAAGAATATGCATATGTGGCAGACCTCGTTTCTGCCATTCAATGAAGTACATGTGGCACTGGACGTTTCCAAATACTTTTCCTTTTGTTATTACATTAATGATCTTTTGAACTTTTAAACGAAACACGCGGGCAACTATGTCATGTCGAACTCTTAGTCCGAGTATAAGCTCTTCTGCTATTTCTTTCGATGAAGCATTGCAGGTAAATGTTACAAATAGGTCAAGCCTACCGTAAGTGCGAACGTAGGCGAAAGCGTCTTGTGTATGTTCATACAGATAGCGGGTACTGCTCACAAAAGTGAAGGGAAAAATAACCATCTAAGTCGTTGGGGATAATATAACCATCTGTGCTAATTGCATCTTGTAGGTGAATCTAATTTAACTCGTAGTTGTGTCTGGTTTAAAGAAATGCAACGAAGGCGTTCGCTCTTTATTTTGATTGAAGAACTAAGAATTGAGGAAAGAGCTGCCTCGACCGCGGAAGGAGGTTGAAATCTTTCTGTCGTTACTTATGTTAGAAAAATGCTATATATAAATCTAATATATATCTTAAGTCGCGCTTTGGAGATATGGAAAACGCAGTTTGAATTTCGGCAATCGGCCTAGTAGAATGGGAGATATAGAACTGTCCCATTATTTTTTTTGTAATGTACATACTCTTTCTAAAATATTACTGACGAGTGATAATCGCAAAATGCTTTAGTATACTAGCAGTATAATGCCAAATGCTTTAGAATAATGTGTTAGTTAACTACACTCTGGCAGAAATGTTTAAATTTCTATAGCTAAGAAGTCGAATTAGAAAGAAGAAAATATATGTATGAAAGGCATGAAAAAGTTTATAAATGAAATATATTAAATTTCGCATAAAATTCCGATTCTTTTAACCACGCAGAAAGAAATTTAAAATATATTGTAAGCATTCATTTTTGTTTCAAATTTCACATTTCTAAAAAACCTAACAGCTACGCACGTTAAGAGTTCAAATCAAACTTTGTAAAAGACATCCGTGACATTATATAAACGTTAATATAGAAACATGAAACTTTAAACTCCAGCTCTAAAAAATTCTAAAATTTGAATTTTTTATCTCAGTTTTGAGCGGCTCTTAAAATCAGTATTCTCGCATCGTGCAAACGTTTTTTAAGTTATTTAATTGTTTTCAATACTTATCAGCACCAAAATTGCTTCTTGATGATGATTTTGTCTAAAGTATCTTATTTAAGATAAAAATGCAGCTTACTAATTTGAATTTTCTTCTCAGAAGACCCATGAAAGAAATCAAGTTTTGCACAAATATAATTGCTACGTAGTCAAAATTACAGCAATCTGAAAATCTACTTTGTTTGCTTACGAAACCAAGGTAATTACGACCATTTAAGAAATCTTTCACGAAATACTCAATCAGAGATTTCCGTTACTAAATTGCAGTAAAGTAAAAACTTGCTTATAATCAAATACACAGATACAGGCCGAAGCAAGGTCGGCACCTGAAAATATATGTAGGGATATTAAGTATCATCGGGTTATTCTAGCTGCTAAGCTTTCAAGCGTAGTTTCGAGGAAGAATACTCCGGTAGGCCGGGGGTGGATCGAGAGTCCCCTATCCCTCTTACTCTGCTATCAGCCTATAGAGAGGATTTACTGTTAGGAAGCTGATTTAATGTACTCTAGGTTAATGTAAGTGAGCTTATAAATGAAATAATGAAATTTTAAAATAGTAAACGTGCTACTATTATCTATTATAAGGTATTTCTCATGCCTTCTTCTCATGCTTTAGTGGTGTAGGGGTCAGCACGCTCAGTGCGTATTCGAGAGGTCCATGGTTCGAATCCCGGCGGGGGCGTTGCTGAATTTTCACATCTTTTGCTTCAAAAAATACCTAATAACCCTAAAAGTGGCGCCCGAACTAAAAACGGTGGTGGATGATAATTCTCGAGCACCAGGATTTAGCGATTGGGTCCCTAATCCCCAGTTGCACTTTACAAGGGGGAGTATATAAGGTATTTCTCCCGCCTTCTTCGCATGCCTTCATAGTGTAGTGGTCAGCACGCTCAGCGAGTATTCGAGAGGTCCGTGCTTCGAATCACGGCGAGGGCATTGCTGAATTTTTACATCTCCTGCTTCAAAAAAGGAAACCTATACACTACTATACACTATTATATTTACATTTTAAGCGGGATGGCAAATATTTGTTCCCAATGTAGAAAGGAATTCTCGGTAAAGTAAAAGAAAGCTTATATTTTTGTCTTTCTGCCTGAAAATATAGCAAAATAATTGTGAGGGAAGTCACACTTTAAAGCCCGTTTCAATCGCAGAAGACAAATAGGCAGCCACCTATGGCGCCGAAACTTGGTAGCTGAATTATTCTGACTATTCACAGCCAAATAAAGTAATATATAACTTTGAATTACTAACGTATTTAAATTATAGGTGGCACAAACTGTACGATCACCTAGAACGCCGAGAATTCTGAAGTTGGTCCTGCACGAATCGAAAATATATATTTCGGTTATGACAGAAAAGAATGTGGAAACTTCTCGTTATTGAAAGGTTGAACATCCAGAATTAAGAAGCAATTGCACATACAAATTTTCAAGTGTTAAAAATACGACATTTGAAATGTTAAATTAATTTTTAAGTTCTCATAATTTTCATTTTATTTAAATTTACATGCCCAAAGATAGACTAAAAATCTACTTCTTCAACTCTACTTTCCAAGAAATCAGTTCGAGGTTTTGGCTCAAAACAAACATCAGATGCTAAAAGGTCAAATAAATGTTTATAATGTAGAATCTCGAACAGAAAGCGATCTCATAAGAAGGTAATATAAATGCAATCCTTCATTAAAGAAAAGACTAGAAAAGAAAAGTGTCTGATGATGTTCTAAGCGCAGATATTGTCAGCTATTTTTTCAGGAGGTTCAAATAGCTACTCTTACAAAAAGGTATGATTTAAAATGAAAAAATATGCAAGGGAAGATTAACTCTTTTCTGCCCCCATACTTAACTTCTTAGCTGATATATTCTAGACAAGCTACAAAAAAGCAGTTGTAATGATAATGTGTGCGATTTAGATTCCAAGCAAAATATCATGTCTCATCGAAAATAAAAACATCTGCGAGAGCAGTTTTCATCACGTCTGCCAAATAAAGGTTTAGACTTAAATCGAAATAAAAGCAGTGAAAGCATAAAACGAAATTCCAAAAATGTACATTTCTTTTTTTCTTACGCTAGCAGCCAGAAGGAAAGCTCCAAAAGCGGATCATCGCTGTCATCCTCAGCAAAGCTAGTGTATCTAAGACTTTCATTTTTTTAATCACATCTGACTATATAACAAAATCTGCATACAGTAGGTGTAGTTTGTCTCTTTAGAATATTTACTTCGAGGCCATTGCCAGCACTCTCCTTTTGCAATTGTAATACCTGTCATCATCACCGAACATCACTTATTTTCTTTACCTCATTTGAAACTTTAGTTCAAGTCAGTCTTCATTCGCACGCTTTTCAGGAAGCGAAAAATACTAATTGCAAATGGAGTGGAGGGGGAAAATTAGGCGAGTGGAACTACCTGCTGCAGCCGTTGTTTCTATGGCTAGACGTCTGGCCGTCCATGACAAGCCAGACGGTGGAAATTAACTTCGAAATCCCTTATTTTAAAAGAAAAGATTACAGTTTCAGAAGAGAGTGTTATCGATAACTAAAATTTTATTGAGAAGATTCAAATGCATTTGTTTTTCTAGCTTTTGTTTAAACTAAAGCTGAAAGAGAGAGTATCATATTGACTACGGTGTTATTAAAGAGCATTGTTAGGTAATTAAACAGGAATGAGGGAAAGTATGCTTTAGATTTTATTTTATAATTATGGATTTTATCCAAATGCTGTGCAATTTAAAAATTGGAGGGCCCTGCCCATAATGCTCCAAACGTGCTCAAAAGGAGAGAGATCCGGCGACCTTGCTGGCCAAGATAATGTCCGGCAAGCACTAAGACAAGCAGTAGAAACATGTGCAGTGTGGGGTGGGCATTATCTTGCTGAAATGTAAGCCCAGGGTGGCATGATATGAAGAGCAACACAACGGGCCTTAGAACTTCTTTGACGTACCGCTGTGCCATAAGGTTGCGATGGATGACAACCAAAGGGGGCCTACTATGAAATGAAATAGCACCCCAGACCATCACTCCTGGTGTCGGCCTGTCTGCCGGAAGACAGTCAGGTTGGTATCACACCGCTGTCCAGGGCGTCTCCAGACTCGCCTTCGCTGGTCATCGGGTCTCAGTTCAAAGCGGAACTCATCACTGAAGACTATTCTATTCCAGTCAGTGACATTCGAGTGCGAATGAGCCCGACACCACTGCAAACGGGCTTGACGTTGTACAGAGGTCAATGGTAGTCGGCGCAAGGGGCGCCGTGACCACAGCCCCCTTTCTGTGAGCCGTCTATGAATGGTCCTTGCGGTCACTGAAGCACTAGTTGCAAGTGCAATCGATGATAATGATGCATCTGGGGCTGTGAGTGCCGCTCTGACGATTGCTCGGTCTTCACGTTCTGTCGTTTCTCTAAGTCTACCGCTTCCTTCTTAAAACGCTGTTTGCGGCCATGGTTCACCCATTCCTGCACCGTCTAATACTGGCATCGCTCCTGCTCAAATGTCAAGCTATTCGCCGATAAGGCCAACCGGCTTCTGAGCCCAACTACACGATCTCTCTCAAATTCTGACATCTGCGCATAGCGTTCGCGTAACTGTATGCGAGACATATTTACTGTCTACCAGAGTACACGGAATGAAATTCTTGAAGAATTTATGACCTGGAAGCGAATTTCTCTTCTTAAATATCCTGCCAGTTGCGTAGATCAGATACGCTGCAGCGACAACCGTTCATTCATTGGCAGATAAAATGTAAAATTTTGCATTTTCCGTCGAAACCTGTATGCATATCAATTTGTGTCCAATTTGCTTTATATCTTCTGGGTGCGTCGTGCTGCATAGTTTTTTTTGTCTAAGTGTGAGTGATGGCAATAGCTATACTGTTTTTATTCTAGAGATATTAATAAGAGATTTCAGTAAGAAAAATTTAATTTTCGTATTGATGTTCACATAGTTAACGAGGGTCACATACTACACTTTAAACGCAGCTTGAACAGTTTACGTTTTATTTCGTTATTTAGTAGTCGGTAAATTTCTAAATTAAATCAATTGATATGGAATCAAACATTCTGAAATAACCAATCTATATGTGTAAGCTCTGAAAGCATATTGAATTGATCCAACAAATCACAGCTTAGGAAAAACGTGAACTCTAATCTTAACAAAATTTTCCTAATCCGTCTAAACTCTGACGAATTAAACTTTCTTCTTAAAAACATATAGAAATTCGTAGTAGATAAGTGAGGATTTAAGGCAAAGTCACTTCTAGCTTTTGTATCCGTACATAAAACGTATTTCCTTCATTGAATGAGAAAGCTTTTAAGCTTCAAGGCCTTTCTCGAAGATATATTGACGCGATGCAGGATTCTTCGCTGAGACAACTTTAAAAATAAAAATGAGAACTTTCTTAGAGTTTTAGGGACATAGGGCTTGCATTTGTTAGCGCCATTTCTCAAAGATTAGATTTATCACAGTGACTAGTTCGTGAACAGCAATCATATTACGTTTCATACGCTGGAATAAAATGTACTTTATCTTCTGAATTTTTCTATTCAGCCATGTGTGATAAATCAATAGAAATTGTTCTCTATCTACTATGGCAACAAAAGAAATATATGTATCATTGCAAAAGCTTTGCATTTTTATTTATAGAACCGTGGAAGATATTGCAAAAGATGCTACCATATTTTTCACTAGCAAATTTATTTTCTTAAATACTTTACAAGTTTAAAAAGTGATCATATCATAGAAAATATTCTGAAGTCCATTCCTTAAACAAAGTTAGCACATTCTTAATAAAATTATGAATTATAATTATGCTGCTTTACCTAAAATACTTTTATTCAGTCATTTTCATATATAATAGTAAGAATTTTACATTGATATATCTGTTTAATCTCTGGCTGTTATTTTGTACATCTAAATTTTGGTTGTTATCAATGTTCCCTAATATTAAGTATTAAATTCCATTAAACATTTATGCAAACATTTGGTTCTCTAAATATTTTAGTTGCGGCATGTCAAATGGTGAGTTTAATTAATGGCCTTATGTTTTCCATGCGATATACATAGCTTTTTACAATAGAATTTTTGTATTGTTACTAGGTATAGCAGTTTCTATAATCACGAATGCCTCGCATCACGAACCCTGGGCTCACAAGCAAATTATCTGGATAATTTAAATAAAAATACGGTAAGAAGGATGAAAAATGTCTCGAGTTAGGAACACTCAAATCGGAAAAAGATTATTTTCTAATGGATTTTGAAGCCACATAATTAACGCTCATGAACCTCCTGAAACATTTCTTTAATACACTCACGTTTGTGAAAATTGCAACACCAAGAAGGAATCGTCATAATTGAATGCAATTTAATACACAGTTGAGTGGTAGTGGTACAAATAAATGATTAAATGTTCAAAGCAAACAAACAAGAACAAGAGATCAGAATCAGTATTTTGTGTGGCCACCACGCGCCGCAATAAGTGCTGCTACACGACGTGGCATGGAGTCAAACAAAGTTTGAATGTCTGACTGAGGAAGAGCATTCCATATCGTTTGTACGCGTACCCAAAGTTCGTCTGCAGACGCAACAGGACGAGGATCACGAGCAAGACGCCGACCAATGACTTCCCACACATGTTCAATTGGCGACATATCCGGGGAACACGCAGGCCAAGGAAGAAGCTGTACCTGCTGCGCTGCAAAGAAGGATTTAACAATCCGAGCAGTATGAGGGCGGGCATTGTCCTGTTGAAATACAGCGCCTGGCAAGCTTTGAAGGAAGGGAACAGCTTCGGGCTGTAGAACTTCACGGATATACCGGTTGCTGTTCAGATTGCCCACAATTCGTAGCAATTGAGATCGTCTATGATATGCTATGGCGCCCCAGACCATAACTCCGGGTGTTCGTCCACTGTGGCGTTCGATAATGCACTCCGGAAGGTGGCGTTCACCGGCATAGCGTCTGACACGAATGCGGCCATCATGGTACCACAAATTAAAGCGGGATTCGTCAGAAAACACGACATGCTGCCAATCAGCACGCCAGTCTCTATGCTGATTGGCCCATTGTAGCCGCAGGCGGCGATGGTCGTGCGTTAGGGGGATCCTGTATAAAGGAGTCCGTGCGCGCAGTCCACACTGCAGCAGACGTCTACGAATTGATGAAGCACACAATGAAACACCTGTAGCTATTGACCACAGTGCTGCCAATTGTCTAGAGGAAGCTGTACGGTCCGTCCGCGCCATGCGGACCAGGTGTCTATCATCGCGAGCTGACGTCACATTTCGGGGTCCACTCCCGGATTTCCGAGTTGTCCGACACTCGTCCGTCCACTGCTTCCAAACGCGCATCACTGTGCTGCTGTTACGCTGCACACGAGAGGCTACTGCACGATACGACAATCCAGCTTCACGAAGGCCGATGATTCTCCCTCGTTCAAACTCTGTAAGTTGTTCAAATCTCGCTCTCTTTCGTCGACGAGGCATAAGTACAGATTGAGTTAACGTTTACCACTAGCAGATAACCACCGATAACCATACACGCCTCGCTACAGCCGTCTATTTATTCGGATCCATCAGCCGTTCAGAGGGCGCTGCTCAGCATACGCATGCGCTACGGATTTGCAATTCTAATCATTTGCATATCATGCGCTACTTTGCATTTCCTGAAAATTTCAGCTCACTCGCGTAAGTCCTTCATGGTGTTGCAATTTTCACAAACGTGAGTGTATGTTTAGTTGTTTAACTCCCATTAATAAACTCCGCTGCTCAAATAAGTTTCTTACTAATACTATGAAACTTTGAATTTTAAAAAATTTAAACATATGTGTATAGATAAAATTTAGCCGCCAAAAATAAAGAAAACATACTTCCAGATTTTTCTCTTTCCACAGTAAAAGTGTAATCATTTTTAGTACATTTTATACAGTCGATCAAAACAATCTGTGTATAAACATGTCAGACCCGTGTAAATGTAATTTATGAAGGTTTTTCTTAGTTGAGATAAAGGTTCTTGTCAAGCATATCTGTAAATCAAAACTAATTATTAAAACTCACCATCGAAAAATTCTGTAAATTATGAACGACAGATAATCGACTCGATGCTTCGAGCAGCAAGTCAAAGAGCAAAGTGTGATATGGCATACTAAACAACTTATGCATTTCAAGAATTTTAATTTTAATAGCAACTGCGTAACAGCGTATCAAATTGCAGTTGGAATTAAAATTTTACACATTTCTGCAAAAACGAAAGGAAAAAGAATTCGTAGTTTCAAATTTCTAGAGAAGAAATTAATAAGGCATACGCATTTCTTTATCACGGAGAATACTTCTTACATACCAATAAGGATACCTATAAGGATTTCAAGATAAAAGGCGAGTGGAAAGAGAAAACGTACCTAATGTTTTTGGTCCCGTAAAAAAAACTCAGAACTATGTCATTCTGTCCCTGAAAACGCTTTATTATGAAAAACGAAAAACATCATTTTCACATTTTTTATTTATTTTTTAATACGTGCAGTATTTATTGGCCAGATTAATGAAAGAACCTTGCTTACAAAATTATTCTAATGCGTTTTCTTACAAACCTGAAATATGTATTGTAAAGCTTGGCTTAAATTTTTTGGTCTTAAGTTGCAGTTGCATTTGTCTATATTTTGCATTGCTTTATAAAATATTTCTTTTTATTTTCTCTCACACTTTTTCCATTTTCAAAAGTATTTCTCACAAAAATTAAGTATTTCACGCGAAGCCTCATGATACTAGAAGAACAATTATTTTCATCAACCTACTCCTTGTAACTATAGAATCCTTTATTTATCCTCATTATAAAACATGTTTTCTCAGAATAGAACATTACATTAATATTCCATATATCTAAAATATCTGCAATTAAAGCACAAGCAATTTTCTTAAGTATAGCTAAAATAATTAGAGAGAGGCAATCGCGATATACGAAATTACAAAAATAATAACAATACTTGGGTTATGGTTTATGAAGGCTCAATGTTTATTATCTCTAATGCAACCTGAAAAAATATTATCTTTCCATTCACTGTATAGTATAGATAAATGATTCATTAAATTTTAAACATTGTATTTCAAACCACATTACACGTGGGACAATAATGATACATGAAAATAAACTTTAAATAACCACGTTTATGTTCATATCGCCACAAATTTTCCATGTGGCTACCTTGACCATATGATACACGTCTATACAGTAGCGTTAGCATCTCTGCAGTAAAGGTTTCATCAGCGGTCGAATGGTAAAGCTGTTATCATTGGTAGTTCAGCTGGGTTTCAAACCTCGGCAAAAGGGCTCGCTGCATGAGCATATTCGTGCTTTTTCCCATATGGTAAAGCTGATACGAGCAAGTTTCTCACAGAACGTCTTCCACTAAGACATGCCTACCTTTAGGCAGATAGCTCTTACTTAGTTTGGCCCAGTCACCAAAATAAACCAATCCTATTAGTGGCCATAAATACATTGGCATTGTGATTCATGCATCCAGCCAAAGTTTTCGGCAATGGAGTATGTACTCAGAGTCCTTACCATACCTCCAAATAAAGGAAGAACAAACCGTGAGGTGTAGAAATTTTTGGATGACTTCACTCAAACAATTTGTACTTTTGAACTGTCGGTGAAATTATAGAATGCTCTGTTAAGCACAGCGACTGTGCTCCATCGTGTCCCCAGCAAAAACACTATGCGACAACAACAATCAAACACATTACATATTCTAAAACAAAAGAATGCTTTTCGCATATACGCCATCTTGGAAACGATTATCCCTTCCGTTGATACCTGACGGAAATTGCAAATTGAAAGTTGAGATGCAAACTTGAATATCTATTGTTCATTTTATGTATCATTCATTATTCCATATGTAATAATATTTTAAATACAGTGCTTTAAAACTTGATGAAATATTTATAATCACCCTGTATTTTACTTCAATAGATAATATATGGCTAATAAATGTCGCATTTATAACAAAGTGGAAAAATATGATACATAAACTAAAAATTAAAGTGTGGCAACTGATAGCAGTATAAAATACTTGAGAACAAATGCACATTTTAAAAGCAAGCAAAGACGTTCCATGTGTAATTATCAGAGTAAAAGCTTTATGTGAAATTGTTACAAGTGAATGAGAACTTATTCCTGACTGCAATTATGTTGGAGCTCAACCCAACTTTGTTATACTATGTTCTATATTTTGTATTATTTATTATATTGTAAGGTTTATCCTAATTTTATTAACAGCTAATTCAAGTTATGCACCTATCCTATCAATTCCAATTTCAGCTTACAATTTCCTGCAAGAATGTAATTTCATAAACGCAGTGAACGCAAATGAGTAAGAGTATTATTTAACTTGATCAAACAAACATCATCAAACAAATTTGATGTTTCACCGACTTCAAGACAGAGAGAGAGAGTCTGATTCCTTTCTTTCAGACTATCTTTCAGATAGCTTTTGTTAAGGTTAGCTTAGTTTAATTTCACAATTATTTAAGTTAAAGCCCAAGTGGAAGCTTTGTGTACGTTCTGAGTTAGGAGCTGTGTATATATTCTAAGAAATAAAGGGTAGTTAACCCTTTTTAAGTCTTACGTGTTTGTTCAAACACTTAAAGCGATTATTCTCTTGTTAGTGTTCGTGGGGTTCTAAGATTGAACATTGGTTTAAATAAGTGAAACTCCCCATTTGGCGCCCGAACTTGTTCTTAACGAACCATGCCGCTAGATAGTAAAGATTTCTTTTTGATCCCTCCCACCTTTCAGTTCCCTCAGCCACAACCAAACCCCATGGAGGGATTCGGATTTATCATGGAAGCTATGAGAGCGGCGATGAAGCCAACAGCAACTTTTGAAGGAAGAGGATCCGTAATGACTCTTGGAGCAGCTAGATCTGCGCTTCACATTATATCCTGTCAACCGGCCGCAGAAAATTATAATCTCTACAACAAACTTAAAGGTCAAGCTCTCAGCTGGTACAAGAATATTGGAAAAAGTTTGTTGGGGGATCCAGGATCCGAAACGTACACTTGGGAAATTTTTAAAAATTCGCTATTGAAAGCATTCCCAGTTGTGAGAAACCGCGCAAAACTCGAATCAGAATTATTCAGTAAATATCAAACTAATTTTGACGAGTTAACGGACTTCATCTTAAGAAATATCCATATTGTCAAATTATTATATGGAAAAAGGCCGAGAAAAAAAAATTCGATATAATATTGCCGGAGTTGCTCAGTCAATCCAGGACTTTCTTGAAGTTAGAAATCCGCAGACGCTGGAAAGCTTATTCGAACTAGGGGTCAAATTTTATAGTAGGCGAACGGCCGAAAATGCGCGTGCGAACAGTTTTAGGCAGTATTCAAGGTTTCACGCCCAAACGAAACCTCAAGGTCAGCAGAATTTCTTTCGGGAAGTGCGGAAGGTAGCAAAGCCAGATAAGAAAAAAGCTGGTCAGACCAAAGCGTGCGTAAATAAAAAGCAGCTGGACCAAAAGAAAAATTCAAACAAATCACGGTGACTAGAAGCACGGTGAAGTCATCGTGTGAGAAGATAAATCTCTCAGAAAACAAACTGAATACGGTAGTCGCACAAAATTTGGCCTTGCCAAAAATTCAGATACTACTTAACGTCCTTACGACCGCCTTACTGGATACCGGGGCTCAATGCAGCTTCCTGTCGCAGGACTTTTTTAAAAAGCACTTTCGTCGTTACATACAGTTTAAGACAACGGGTGATTGCTGCTTAAGGCAAACAGTGTGTCTGCTTGGGAAAAATGGGACTGCATGTTCAAATAAAGAAAGAAGTGCAAAAAATAAACCTTTTAGTAGCAAAGAATTTGTTAACCGCAGACATATTCGGGCTGATTTCTTACGCGCAGCTAGTGCAAAAATTAATTTTAAAGATTCTACTTTACAGGTCAAGGTGGACAAAATTCAAGAGCAAAACGCCGCAGTCCCAGATGTGAATCTAAGTCACCTCGAAGAAGGAGGAAAAAAATCCAAGAATTGGTAAGAACCTTTTCTCAGTTATCTGACGATAAACCTGGCTTCTGTCAGATTGTCTCGCATAGTATCTATACTGGTAGTGAGCCCCCAGTTCGTTCAAAACCTTATAGATACGACCGAGTAAAGGAAGACATTCTCGAACAACACGTTAAGAAAGTGCTCGAGGATAGATCAGATAATTTCGCCAAGTACCAGCCCCTATGCTAGTCCTGTAGTTTTCTGTAGGAAGAAGAATGGACTGCCACCCGCAGATCCGAACGTGTGGAGATTCGCAATTGATTACCGAAAATTAAATAGCATAACTAAATACCCTACATATCCCCTTCCGATAATAGATGAAATTATAAGAAAATTAGGTCGACTAAATATATGACCACTTTAGAACTGACGTCAGGCTATTTTCAAATTGCAGTAAAACCAGAAGATGCCAAGAAAACAGCTTTTATTAAAGTCAGGCGTGTATGCCTTTTCGAGAATGCCATTTGGCTTAACCGGAGCTCCGGCTACATGTCAAAAAGTGATGAATATTCTTATAAGGCCAGTGTTGGGAAAAAGTACAGTCATTTATCTCGATGATATTATTGTGACAAGCGAAACCCTAGAGGAACACATTAAACATTTAGAGGAAGTTTTTGCGTTATTAAATGAGGCGGGCCTGAAAATTAATCAAAAAAGTGTAAATTTGCCGCTAAGAAATTGAGGTACCTCGGCTATAAATTCTCGAAAAATGGTATTGAGACTGACAACTCTAAAATTTTAGCGATTAAAAGTTATCCTCCGCCAAATGCGGCCAAGAAATTATCATCTTTTCTGAGAATGTGTTCCTATTATAAAGCATTCGTAAAACATTTTGCGAAGCTAGTTGAATCCTTGTTGGTTCTTAAACAAAAAAAGACGAGCTTCACATGGACAGCGGAGACGAACACGACGTTTGAAGAATTGAAACACGCCTTTATTAACGCCTCTCTTTTTAAGTTCACGGAAGGGGATCAAAATTTAGATATTGCAGCAGACACGTCAGACTACGCAGTTGGCGCAGTTCTTTCCCAAAATGGGTAGCCAATAGCCTTTTTTAGCAAGACGCTCCATCAAACTCAACGAAATTGTAACACAACTGAGCGGAAAACCCTCGCGGTCCTATTAGCGGTGCAAACTTCCGCGTGTACTTCGGAAGTGCCCCGATAACTGTGTATTCAGATCATGCGGCAGTTGGTCGCCTATACTCCGGCAAAAATCCTTCGCCCCGGCTCAAACGTTGGACTCTAAAACTGCAAGAGTTTAATTTAATAACAAAACACACGCCGGGGAAAGAAAATGTAGTTGCGTAGGCACTGTCAAGAATAAAGATCGATGAAGAGGGAAATACAATTAAATGTGCAATGCTAACTGCGAAAATAATTGAATTCCGTGAAACAGTAATTGCCGAATTAAAAACGGAACCAGAATTTAAAGACATTTACGCTTACCTGGAAGATCCCGAAAATTTTGAACATGTAGACTTAACAGCTATTCGCAGTAGGGCGGCCCATTATGAAGTTATTGATAGATTGCTGTTTTACACGAAAACAACCGACGACAATCAGGAATTGCGGCCGGTAGTCCTAATGAGTCTACGCTTAAGTATTCTGGAGGAGCTCTATGACTCGAAATTAGGAAGCCATCTCGGGGTTAGGAAAACTCTGCAAAGGGTTCGCGAAGCGATGTATTTTCCGCAGTTGTACAAAGTTGTGACGGCGTATGTCAGGTTATGTCAGTTATGTCAATTAATTAGCGACGTTAATTTTAACCCGGCCGGGTAGCTAAATAGCTTAAAATCCACTTTCCGAAATGAACTGGTTGGCATTGATTTGCTCGGTCTCTGCCCTATAACAAAAATTAATAAAAATAGATACTTGTTAGCCATTGTGGATCATTTCTCAAAATGGGTGGAAATAATTCCCCTTAAACGGGCTTCAGCAAAAATAGTAGCAGATTCGTTTCTAAATAAATCTGTTTTAAAATACGGAGCTGCAGTAAAAGTAATATCAGATAATGGTAGGCAATTCGTAAGCAATATATTTGAAAACCTGTGCACAGGCCTTGGCACACGCCATCTAAAAATAGTACCTTATAGACCTCAATCGAATATTGCGGAACGCGTAAATAAGAATATAGTTAAAATTATTCGGGGATATGCTAAGAATTATCATGACCGTTAGGACAGCTGTTTCAATGAATTAGGCTTTGCCATGAGAACAGCAAAACATGATACCACATAGAAAACACCCGCAGAATTATTTTTAGGAAGAAAAATTTTAACGCCACTGGATAAGCTATTTTTGGTTCAACAAAGACAGGAAGAGTTTGAATTAAAAGATATCCAGAAAATTATTAATGAAGCCATCAAAAATTCTGATGCGGCAAGGTCGAACCAAAAATCTGTTATGATAGAAATAGACGCTGGGTAGAATATGCGATAGGCCAGAAAGTGTTAAAGATAAAAAATTCGTTATCATCCTCACCCAAAATTAGGGTAGCCAAATTTGAGCCCAGGTTTGATGGGCCATTCATTAACGAAAAAATCAAATTTTCTAGGTTTTACCTAAAGGCGGAAAATAGTCAGCAAACAATTGCTAATGTGGACCAGCTTAAACCGTACTATAGTGTAAGCTTTTTAAAGTTTTTTTTTCCTTCAAGTTTTCAAGTTTGAAGATTTTCAAGTGTTAAAAGACCTATGGCAGGATCCTGGAAGTGCGCAAAAACATTGATTTCGCCGTCGCCTAGCAGAGATCCCCCAGGAACAAAAAGAAAACAAGCGGAGAATACTGAACAATGTACCGCGAAGCGAACGCAACAGCAGCCACAAGGTTCAGGCTCAGAGAGAATGAAGAGAGCGAAACAAAGAAAAATTCCCCTTCAACAGAAGCCAGTGCCGATGGCGAAGCGGAGAAAGCCAATGGAGAATATTAAAAAAAAGTCTAACGCCAGAAAGCCAGAACTGAAGCCACAGGAATGTGGGAGCCAAGATCCACGAGAAGAAAACGAACCGTCGATGAAAGAACTATTCTGTTTCCAGGAATCCAGGAAAACCAAGCGATGATTGAAAGATCACAAGCGAAGATCTGGTAACTACAAGGCAAAGAGAAGGCCAGAGTACCAGAACCCTCAACCGACGAGAAAAACAGGCGGATTCAACGCCAGAGGAACCAAAAGAAAGGAGGGGATGGAAGTTAATACCAGCCGCCCGAGAAGACTGAAAGTTCAAAACTTCAGATGTCCCACTTAGCAAGAAATCTGCAAGAAAAGAATGGAGGATTAGAGAAACTAAAAAGATAAGTGAAAATTTTCGGTACTTACGTATTATGACGACTACCTAGATATCTCGCCAAATCCGGCGACCTTTGTATGTTACACAGGTTAAGCCTAACATTGGTTATAAGCGGGATTTGAACCTGAGCCCTTCGGCACGGCAGTCGGCGACGCTAACCACTATACCGGTTAACCCTAATATAGGTTATATAGGGTGCTGAAATAAAGAGTATTATCTCGCACTAGTCCCGCATTTAAGGAAGAAAAGCCTTTTGAGGCTATTTTGAAAGCTATTTCCCGCCATTTTCCTTATCATTAACGTCAATATTTTCTTTTAACCAATTTTAAGTAAGTTAACTATATTGTGCTGCCATCTGTTATTTAAAGTTAACACTAAATGCCTCTCAATTTTTTAAAAATTTGTACGCATATTATGTATCAAAAATATAATTTATTTATGTAACTTTCACTGAAGCTTATTCAGAAGTAAGTTTAATAATTGTTAATTATCATTTACAGTAGTAAAAATAAAAAAGATTAATTTTTTCTATTCGTATTTGGTATATCTTTTTTTATATATATTCGGGATTTTAGTATTTTAAGTTTTTGTTCTTTTATAATTGGGGCTTGCATTTTTAAAAGAATTTAAATTAATTTGCTTTGATGAAGTTCTTTTATTTAATTTATAAACATAAACTAAAAAATGCCAATGAAGATTTTTATCTCCAAATGTCGCCAAGGTAGTCGTCATAGTACGTAAGTACCAAATTTTCTTTGTTTACTATTTCGTATTGAAAGTTTGATTTATGTCATGTTGCTTAAAGTTGCTAAATACTGTTTAAAGCAAGGAATTAAATTCGCAAGTTTGCGAGAGTGTAGTTGTATCTATCTTTTAAACAGAAAGGATTTTTGAATTCTCAAGTTGGCGAGAATTTTTTTTATAAATACCTTCTTTTGAGAATTCTCAAGTTGCGAGAAACTAATTTGTGATTATGTTTAGTCGAAAGACTTCAAATGTGTTAACTTAAAGAAAGATTCTAGCAAAATGTTGTAAATTTTGTATAGCTACTATGACGAATGATGTAAAATGAATTTTAAAATATTGCATGTTAAAATGTTCTATTGAACGTAGAAATGCTAATGTCAGATTTTAAACTATTGCAAAAGTTAAACTTGCACAAATGTAAGTTTTTGTTAAGCATGACTGTAAATACTTTGTATAAGAGATGAATTGAAAGAAAGTATAGATCGAATGTGTTTAAAGTTAGGATCTCCAGGCTTGACAAGAATTTAAATTATGCTTCTAGTTTAGTACATTAGAACTAGTTTTGTGTTTAACGAGTCTTCTGAGGTCTGGAATGTCAATTTAACAAATCTTAGATGTTGTGTAGTTGGTAATGTATCTTCGCGGTAACACAACAATAAGACGCTCAGTTCACTCAGAACAATTTCTGGAGAGCGTGGGGAGAAGGAGATTTTAAATTTTGTGTGAATGAAAGTGTTTGAAGGCAAAAATAATTTCAATAAAAGGATAGCGGTAGGAAAAATAAAATTGCTTGTGAAAATTCCACTAACATTATTTCCTTTCAGAGGAGAAGAAGGACCAATACTGATAGCCTGCTCAAGAAAAGCACCAGATGTTTGTTCCCAGTCAATCTGTAAAACGATGAATGTAATATTCTTAGTTTTAGTATAGCTTTAGAAATTCCCTAAAGTTGGCCCTAAACAGGAAACTATTGCTACAAGTTTTAAAACTTGGATGAAAAAGAGTTTTGTAGATTTTATACTCTTAAACAAGGTCATTTTGAGACTTATTTTTCGAGTAGCTAAATTCTGGTAGCGAAAAATGTGGTGTTTATCCTAATTTTATTAACGGCTATTTATAGTTATTACCTATTTATTTATCATTCAGTTATTACCTATTTATTTTATTAAAGGCTATTTAAGTTATGCACCTATTTTATCAGTTCTAATTTCCGCTTACAATTTCCTGCCAGAATGTAATTTCACAAACGCAGTGGATAGAAATGAGTAAGAGTACTATTTAACTCAATGTTTCACCGACTTCGAGAGTGAGATTCTGATTCCCTGACTAGCGCACGTTTTTCGTTTGGCTACGTTCTCTCTTAGATACTACGCTCAGCCATATTTTAGGCCCTTACTTGACTTGGTGGATTTAATTAATATTTGGGGGGCAGCTACTTAGAATCCTGATAGCTTCGGCTATATCTTTCAGATAGCTTCAGTTAAGCTTAATTTAGTTTAATTTCATAATTATTTAAGTTCATGCCCAAGTGGAAGCTTTGGGTACGTTCCGAGTTAGAAACTGATTGTATTTCTTCTGAGAAATAAGGGGTAGTTAACCCTTCTTAAGTCACGTGTTTGTTCACACTAAAGCGATTATTCGCTTGTAGTGTTTGTGGGTTTCTAAGATTGAACATTGGATTAAATAAGTGAAAACGCACAATTTTCTTCTTTTATGTTATTCTTATGTTCTTCTATCCACTCGTTGTATTATTTTTTATGTATTATTGTGTTGTAATATTATTATTGTATTATTATTATTATCATTATACATGATTTCCTTAATTTATTCGCTGGATAAACATATATCTTAGCTAATACAGAATAAGAAGTAAAGAAAAAAGTTTGACTAAATTTTCTTTAGTTCCTCAAAGAATTTTACATTAACATAGTTCAATAAGGCGTTCCAGCGTCATTAGTTGCTGGAATAATATAAAGTCTGTTGTCGATTTCTTTCCAGATGTTATTCGATGTTATTCAGCATTTGCGAAGTCACAGTAGCTGTTTCTGTGGTGATTCGTTTTTTTTAATTCTTCGATGCTATTGATCTCTGCAGCATTAATTTACTTCTTCAGGTATTCCCAGGAAAAGGAATCGAATAGTGTTACGTCCGGAGAAAGAGGTGGCCATAAAATGGTCCTCCTCTACTAGAACAAAGATTTCAGAATGTTTCATCCAGGAGCAAGTATACATATTTAGCCCAATTGCAGGGAGGCCCAAGCTGTTTGGAAAAAAAAAGGTTTGCAGCATTTCTTTTATTTGCGGTGCCGAAAACTATCTTAGCATATCGAAATAATCATCCGAATTAATTGATGACTCCGATTAAAAAAAGGACCAAGCTCTTTGTTATGAGTTAGTGTAACCAATCACTTTGTTATAAGTTAGTGCGCAACAAGCGTTAATTTAAGGGCTACCTCACTCAATTTCTATTACAAAACTCAGATTTTCTGACACCCAAATCCCGCAGTTATGTTGATCACTCCTCAAGCATGAAATATTTCTTCATAACTGAATATATTTTCTTTGAGAAATTTATCATAATTACTGATACTGTCAAGAACGTCTACAGAAATTTCTACGAACGACTCGATCATTAGGTTTACTCACAAATTTGTAACTTACAAGCAGTTATTTTCAAACGTTCATGAACAACTTTATAAACAGTCGATTTGAGAATTCCTGTTTGCAGGCTGACATGGCGAATGAATTTACTGGGACTGCATACAAACACATCTCGAATGGCGGAAACGTTTTCATCACTGACGCTTGACCTACCTGCACTTCCTTTAGGCAAAACATGTCCGGTTCCTGGAAACTGTTTTAATTCTCTTTCAACTGTTTGTTCCGTTTGAGGAAAGTTTATTACATTCATGTCAGAATTTCGTTCTCCATAACCAGAAAATGCACATTGCTTTTTCAATGCATGACGCCATTTTGTCTGCAAAAAAACAAATTCGTTGTTGGCATTCTCAAAAATTAGAATAAATGAAATTTCTGAGGAACATATCGATATAAATTATTTCCTGTTACTTCGTAAAATTACCTTTTAGTTTGTTTTCCGATGATTAATTATGGGCACCTTGTATACTCCTTTATTTTTTTCTTATAGTACTGCTAATTATTAATTAATTAATACATTATTCGTATTATTATATGTATCCTTAATTATCTGCAGATCCTGATATTGTATTCTATTATTCGTGTATTATACCTTCGTCGAGTTATTATTGTTATATGCGTTATTGTTTTGTGTTATTAGTGTTATCTCCTTTGTGATATTGTTTTATGTATTACGATACTATTATTATTGAATTGCTTACTTACTTCTGTAAACCTCGGGCATAGTTTGTGGAATGCGAAGAGTTTTGTATCTGTTTTGTTGCATTAAAAAAAAACTTCTTCTCTTCTTTCGACCAAGCACTCCAATATCCAACACAACTTCTACTTCGTTCACCGTAATAGCAAAGCTTTGTAAACTGCAGCTATTGTAGAAATTTTTGTAACTATAAATTTTTACTTATTTTTCTTAATTTTGTGTTCAGCATTTTTAATTTATTTACGATGTAACCACAGTATATTCTTTGTATATAAGTTACTTTTCCTTGGCTGTTTCTACCTCATTATTAAATTGCATGTTTCTCAAAATATAATTTGAGAAACGCACTTTCAGTTGTTTTTAATAATGTAACCTGTAACTATGTGCAAATATAATAAGCTAAGTAAAATAAAAAATTATTTCTGTGTGTTCTTTTAAATAGAACGCCTACATTCATTCAAAGCTGAAGAAGAAAGGATTAAAATAGACACATAGTCTTTAACGAAATGATAAAAGGAAATAAGAGATAGCTGAATTGCCATCCCCTAACTCTATTTAAGGTCTGAAAAATTTCGTAATGATGGGAAAGCCTCCTGTCTCCGTTTAGAAGAATTTGAAAGCAAACAAAAGATTGCTAACGAAAGTTCAAATAAATTTTTGTATTCCAGTCAATTAACTTTCAAAAAAAACTTTCTCTCGAAATATTATATTGGAAACAGCTCGTTATTTTCGTTTTGAAGATGCATTATGCAATATATATTGAAGAATATTTGATTGTGTAACAAATAAACGACTTATGCCTTAATTACTTAATATGATAACATAATGCGATAAAATCATATTTTTACTTCCTTATACGAAGTAAAAAGGAAGTATTGTAATCACGAAAATTTTCAGGTACCATATTTCAACGAAACTATCTATTTCGACCGCTATCCAATGCAATTTAACGATGTTTTTGAGTGACATACGTATGTAAAGACAGAATAAAGAACTTTTTCCCTCCCCCCCCAAATAATTATAAAACTGATTTAAAATGGATTCTGAAGATATTTTTTCTTGGCGTCTGTGCGCACGTACGTACTTTCGTATGTATGTATGTATCTCGAATAACTCAAAAACGAGTAGCCTCAGAACGTTGAAAATTTGTATATAGATATAGAGCTGCTATAACATGTAGATGTGCACCTCACATTTTGGTTGCAATCGGCCGCACCAAAAGTATATAAATATACGTACAGGGTGGTCATGAAGAAACTTTACCAACATCTGCACTTCTGGAGCCCGTTCCGGTTAACCGATCGGGATGAGATTGCAAATATAGTTATTCGGAGGTATGCGCTCGAAATTCTGTGAACGACAACACAGGGGCGCTCACGGTTGCAGTTACAGAAACTCGAAAACGTCATATGGCAACGCAAATTTTTTCCGGTCACAAAATGTTCAGCGCAGGCGAAAACCCTAAATAGCGTTGGAGCGGTAGCAATATGTCCAGAAACTGGCGTGTTATGCATACACAAAAAAGAGTTCTTAAAACCGGCCAACGAAACACGATCTGGGGGCACGCAGAAAATTTGCATATGACAGAGACAAGACACCGATCACTGATGACAACATATATCAGACAAAATAATATCTTTATTTAGATTAAACATTTTCCACATGAGTGCCATCACAGGCAAGTATGCATTGCATCGGGAGACGGTGGTCAATACCGCTGAACGCAACATGGCATGAGGGATGTTTGCAATCTCACGCGGTATAGAATCCTTTAAATATGACGGGCATCAGATCGGGGGATCGCCGAGGCCACGGAAAAGGATAATGGTGTGAGATGATGCGATCACAAAATGCTGTTCCAGGATCCTTTAACAAACCTCACTATGAGTGGAGCTGCATCATCTTGCATCTAAACGATGTCACTGAGTGCATTTCGCCTACGCAATTCCGGTAGCAGCGTTCATCCCATTTTGATAATGCAGTTTTTTCAATTCACCACGAACTTTCCCAGGAAGGGTAATTTCGCCGCCATGTTCGAGTTCCCGAATGACAACTTCGCGTACCCGCCTGGCATTTTGTCGGTTTCTTACGCTGAATATCTGGCGATGGGCGTTCTGTGATTGGTATCTTTCCTTTGTTATACGCAAATTTTCTGCGTGCTCCCAGATCGTGTTTCGTTGGCCGGTTTTCAGAACTGTTTTTGTGTATGCATAACACGTCCATTTATAGGCATGTCGGTACTATTACAACGCTATTTAGGGTTTTCGCATGTGCTGAACATTTTGCGACCGGAAAAATTTGCCGTTGCCATTTGATATTTTTGAGTTTCTTCGAACGTGAGAGTCCCTGTGTTGCCATTCACAGACTCTCGAGCGCATACTTCCTAATAACTATATTTGCAATCTCATTCTCGATCGGTTAACCGGAACGTACTGCAGAAGTGCACATGTTGGCAAAGTTTCTTTATGACCACCCTATATGTATATATTCCTGTACTCGGTTCATTGAGCTCAGTTTCTTCATTCTTATAAGTTTGTAAATGTGCAATTTTTTTGCTTTAAAATGATTGAATTATGTTGTTCTTATCTTTCGGTTAAGAATTTTATGCCCTTACTTAACCTGCATGCAATAATTGTGGATTTATAATCAATTTAAAAGTTTTTTAAGTGCGGCTAAGCTTAATTTTTGGTTATGATAGCCGCCATATTTGTTTACATTTGAAGCTTAGCAGAATAGTGGATTTGTTGCCAATCTAGAGAAACAAAGTTACATCTTCGTTTATTATTGCTTATTATAAATTATACTTGATTCATTCGGGAATTATCATTTAAGTTATTAGCTGGTTTTTGCGTCAAAAAGATAATTTTAATTGTAAATGTTTTTTGAATTGTTTTAACTGTACTTGGTGTTTTATGTTTTTGTATATTTTTCAATTTTTAATGAAAAAATTTTGAATTTTTATGTATTTTTGCCTTACCGCGAAGTGAGAACTGAATTAATTACTAGATCATGCGCATTAGGTAAATGGCGCTGAATCGTCTGTGAAAAACTGTTTCTTTTTTATTTGTTTGATTTCTTTTATACATCGTTTTAGATTTATTATAGTATTCGAATAGAACTTGTGGTAATTCTTTAGATGCTTTGATTTTTGCGCACTCTCAGTTATAAAATGAATGCGATGTAACGCTGTTAAGTGAACCTAGCGCAGAAGTGTGGCTGTAGTAAATATATATAGTGAACTTTAAACAGTGCATTTATTCTATTGTGGTTTATGCGCTATCGACGAAGTAGATTTAATTCAAAATTCGTTAACTGTTAATTCAATATGTTTAAATGAAATGCAGGAAATTTGCGCATAATTTAATATTCCGTAAGGAAATCATGGGGTGTACACATTAGATTTTTTATCATCCCAAATACCATACTTTTACAAATGTTTCTAGTCTTTTTCAAACACAAAATGAATCTAATAACTGAACTTAAGAGATATTTCTATTCTAAAAGATATTCATTTAATTATAAAAAAAGTTTTTAATTCTGAATAGCTTTTTTCTATTAATATTATCGTTAAACTTATTTTTTAATATTACTAAGTAATTGCGAATGGTAGCAGAAAGGAAATTCCAAAAACAACCAAGTAATAGAAGGGAAACACGTCAATGTGACAATCAAATTCGCTGAAACAACCTTGTATTTGGCGTACATTTACAAAAAACACTCAAGTAAGTGTTTGAGTGTTTTTAGTAAATGTACGCCAAATACAAGGTTGTTTCAGCGAATTTGATTAACCAAGAGTAATTTATTAATGTGCTATTTGCGGTTTATCGTTTTGTTTCGTTAGATAGAAAATTTTGCAACATAGTGTAAACATTTATGCAACTTTCTGAAATTCTTTATACCAAATATTAAGTAGTCAAAAGTACACAGAAAATATCTGAAGTAATAAAAATGATTACTAGTTATTAAAGTTTCAGTCCATTTTTACTTCATTGTACGAAGAAGAAAGGAAGCATTGTAATCGCGAAAAGTTTCGAGTATCATATTTCAAAGAAAATATCAATTTTGACCGCTATCGAATGCAATTTAACAACGATGTTTTTGCGTGACATCCGTACAGAAGGACAGAATAAAGGACTCTTCTTCGCCCAAAAAAATATAAAACTGATTTAAAATGGATTCTAAAGAGATTATTTTCGTGGCGTCTGTGCGTACGTACGTACGTACGTATGTGTGTATGTATCTTACATAACTCAAAAACGAGTAGTCTTAGAAGGTCGAAATTTTGTACATAAGATTGCTGTAATATGTAGATGTGTACCTCCTATTTTGGTTACAATCGGCTGCACCAAAAGTATATATATATATATATACATACACTCTTTTACTCGGCTCAGTGAGCTCAATTTTTTTATTCTTATATGTTTTGAAATTATGCATTTCTTGCCTTAAAAACGATTGAATTATGTTTTTCTTACATTCCGGTTAAGGTTTTCATGTCTTTAGTAAATCTGCATTCAAGATTTGTAGAATTAAGAACAATTTAAAAGTTGTTTAACTGCGGCTAAGCCTAATCATTTTTCATATGGCAGCGATATTTGTTTACATTTTAAACTTAGGAGAATAGTGGATTTGTTGCCAATCTAGAGAAATTAAGCTTCGCAACAACAGAGATAACTTTCTTTTATTATTGCGAATTAAAGCGTGTTTAATTCATTCTGGAATTTATTTGACGGAATAAGTGTTTAAGATTTACTTCGTAATTTTTAATATAGATATTTTCAGTTTTTATGTATCTTTGCCTTCTCGCGAAGTGAGAACTTAATAAATTGCTGAATTGTCTGTGAAAAACTGTTTCTTTTTTTTTTTATTTGTTTGTACAATTTCTTTTATACATCGTTTTAGATTTATCATAGTATTTGAATAGAACGTGTGGCAACAATAAGATAATTCTTCAGATGATATGCATAATATTTGCGCATTCTGAGTTATAAAATGAATGACGTGTAATGCTATTAAGTGAAACCAGCGCCAGAGTGTGGTTATAGTAAACAAATACAGTGAATTTTAAGCAGTGCATTTACTCTATTGTGTTTTATGAACTATCGATGAAGTAGATATCGACGTAGTAGTTCCTTGAACTTTTTGAAAGAATATTGATTAATGATGCTACTTCATGTGCAAAAACTTCAGTTGAAGTTCATATTGAGAAATAAACAACCTTACATCTCAGAAGATATTTTAAATGATTGTTGACAATGTAGATAATAATTAAATTACTGATCGTATAAAAAAATGCTGAAAACTACCTTTTCCGCTTATTTGATCGGTGAAAGGAACAGAACATTCTACACAATACAGCCAATAACATTTCTAGGCAGCTAACTTTACTCTAAAATGTAATTTTTGTCTAATTTTAAAATAGGAAGTGTGTTTCTCTCCCATATCTTGATTAGTTATTTTAAAATTACTTCAGTCACGATAGTTTTATATAGGAATTTTTTTTCGGTTTCTTCTATTTTTTCGTGTCGAGATACACACGAAACTCCATCCCATCAAGAAATAAGTATTGTTTGGATGTATATTTAATATTTGTATTTGTTTTTTTTTTGCCTTATTTATTTTCTCAGTATTTAATTTTATGATATCATTTATACAATAACCGTTACTGGCAACATGTTTTATTTTACTATTGAGTTTGTATGAATGGCAACAGATGTTCATGTTTAATTTTTGGTATAATAGCGTCGTGAGCCGCACTGTGCTGCAGGCATCTTTCGCTTAAAGAATATGTTAAGTTTAGAATGAATAAAGATAGTTGTAAAGCTGATTCTTTTTAGTTCAAGGCAACTATCTGGTTCCCCAGGTGAGACTAGCTTTAAACTTCCTCGTTTAAACATTCCAAGTTTCAGTGGTAAATATACTGATTGGCTTAATTTTAAAGATCTGTTCCTGGCGACAGTTCATAACAATCAGTCATTAGCGAAAATTCAGAAATTCCAATATTTGATAGAACTTTTAACGGACGAACCAGCTGCTATTATTAAGCATATTCCGATTTCCGAAATTACATACGATGAGGCTTGGGACAAATTGATGAATCGCTATGATAGAAAAAATCAAATTGTCATGTCCCTTGTCAGAACATTTCTTGAGCAACCCCGAATTACTAGTGCTGATTCTGTTAATATAAGAAAACTATCTGATACATCTGATGAAGTTGTCCGTGTATTAAAATCGCTTGGCGAAAAAGCTTCATCTAGAGATGTTTGGCTAATTTATTTTTTGTTAGAAAAGGTCGATCAGGAAACGCGCCATTTATGGTCACAAAAAATTGGTGAAGAATTTCCTACCTTAGAATGTTTTTTGGAATTCTTAAACTCGAGATGTGTTTCACTCGAAATGTTAAACACTCATAATACTGATAAACTGTCATCTACTGTGTTCAACCAACATCTCACGACAGAAATGAAGTCAATTTGGTAGTTGCTAAAACCAAAGTCGCACCCATTCAACAAGTAGCTATGCCTAGACTGGAACTCCTAGGTCCATTGTTCCTTGCCAGAATAATCAAAGCTGTCCGTAAAGTCTTCTACAGCATTGAAATTTCCTTCCACACTTCGACTGACTCTTAGGTGGTTCTCTGTTGGTTAGTAGCTCATCCTCGAAAATGGAAGCTTTTTGTCGCAAACAGAACTTCAGAAATATTAGATGCTATTCCCTATCAACAGTGAAGCTATATTTCCTCAAAACAGAACTCTGCTGATCTTCCTTCTAGAGGAATTGATCCTAAACTTCTACCGAACTTATCCCTATGGTGGCATGGATCATAATTCTTAGCGTTCGACAGTTCACGTTGGCCTCTACAATGTTCTATCATTAACGAGACCAGTAGTGATGCAACTGTCTTAGCTGAAAAAAAGGCAAAATCAATTTTTTATGCAACAGCTTATTTGACTAATGACACTCTGGATAATTTATTTCAGAACTGTTCTTCTTTATCTAAAATAGTTAATGTAATTTCATTTTGCTTAAGATTTATTTCTAATTGCAAAGAACGGGTCTTTGGTTCTGAAGAGAATGGGTTAAAAAATCCTGCAATAATACCTTCATCTAATGAAAGGCAAGAAGCTATGAAGTTGATCATTAAATGGATCCAGTTTGTGCACTTCCATAAAGATATAAATGATCTCAAAAATAATTCATCCTTAAGTCCTAAAAGTGTTTTAAGCTCACTTCCTTTTCTAGATAATGATGGTATTTTACGGGTGGGAGGTCGTTTGCAAAATTCTGACTTGGCATTCAATGCCAAACATCCCATAATTATTCCAGGTCAACATAGGATTGCTTTGTTACTTGTTAAACAATATCATGTAACTTATATGCATGCAGGGCCTAGTTTGCTAGCTAACATTTTAAAACAAAACTATTGGATTGTACATGGTAAGAAACTTATTCAATCCTTTATCCATAAATGTACTGTTTGTCATAGATATAATTTGTCATCCAATAATCAAGTAATGGGAAACTCGCCAAAACAAAGAAAGAGTGACACTTGAGAGACCATTTTTTAGTACTGGCATTGATTACGCCGGTCCTGTAATTTTGAAATGTTACAAAGGTCGTTGCTTCAAGACAACTAGAGGTTATATAGCTTTGTTTGTATGTTTAGCTGCTAAAGCTTACCATATTGAGGTAGTTAGAGACTTAACTGCAGATTCTTTTATTGCTGCTCTTAGGAGGTTTGTATCATGGCGTGGTACTCCTCGATACTTATTTTCGGATAATGGTACGAACTTTGTTGGGGCAAAAAGAAAATTGTCCCAATTGCACACTCTACTACTTTCACTTAACAGCAATGAATTTATTTTAAATTATTTGGCTCAAAATGCTATGGAATGAAAAATGATTCCAACCGCTTCTCCCCTCTATGGTGGTTTGTGGGAGTCTGGGATCAAGTCCATAAAATTTCATTTGAAAAGAATGATCGGAGAGACAAAGTTAATATTTAAGAAATTAACTACTTTACTAGCTCAAATTGAAGCTGTGTTAAATTCACGACCCTTGTCTAAAACTAATGACACTGATATAGCTAATTTAGATGCGTTGACTCCTTCACATTTTTTAACCGGGGATGTTATTACTAGTATCCCAGAACAGGATTTTTCTAGTATTCCCAAACCCACTTTATTAAAACGATGGGAATTATTACAGCAAATGAAACAAAGCTTATGGAAAAGATATTATAAGGAGTATTTAAATTCCTTACAACAAAGATACAAATGGAAGTCACAAGTTCCAAATTTGGCTGCAGATAATATTGTATTAATTAAGGAGGACAACATGCCTCCTGGTGTTGGGCCATTAAGTCGTATTGTTGAAATCTATCCTGGAAAGGATGGAAATGTTAGAGTAGTTACAGTAAAAAACTATCACTGGTTATTTTGAAAGACCTGTAGTAAACCTTTTACCATTGCCATTGCATCGGGAATGTTGTATTGTTAATGCAATGGCAAGGGTGGGAGTAAAGTTTGGATGTATATTTAATATTTGTATTCCTTTTTTTTCTTTTGCCTTATTTATTTTGTCAGTATTTAATTTTATGTTATCATTTATACAATAATCGTTACTGGCAACATGTTTTATTTTACTATTGAGTTTGTACGAATGGCAACAGATGTTCATGTTTAATTTTTGGTAGAATTGCGTCGTTAGCCGCACTGTGCTGCAGGCATTTTTCGCTTAAAGAATATATTAAGTTTAGAATGAATAAAGATTTTTATAAAGCTGATTCTTTTTAGTTGTAGGCAACTAAGTATATTACTATATAGGTACATTGTTGTTTTTTAGAAAGCTAAAAATATTAACTGCATTTTTTTAACATTATTTTATTATGTTTATAAGCTAAAGAAGATGGAGTGGTTATAACTTTTCTCCTGTTTTCGTAAATCACGTAGAAAAAGACAATCATAAAACAATAACAAATAAATACAATATTTACATTTCTTTCAAAATGCTTGTAGCATTTATATTTATTTTAAATAACCAGTTAAATTTAATTTTAAGTTTTTTTTTCTATAAGCCTTCATTCCCTTGATTGTCAGTGCCAGAATATTTAAATCTGGTAACGCGAGTAAGAAATGCAAATTCTACCAGTGGGAGAAAAAGTTTAAATATCGACGTTCCAATAGGGAAAGTGAGAGAGAGTCTGGTAATCTTGCTGCATGGTTGTACCAAAGCTTCCGCTTAGCAGTTATTGTTGGTTAGTCGTGGCTTAATAGCTATTATCTTGTTGCCACTAGATTCATTTACGCGCTGTAGGATACAGGATTGTAGGAGAACTGAAGTTTAATTCTACTATCTGTGAATATCTCCAATTTCAAGTTTCATTCTACTGTTTCAGTTACCGTCCAAGTAGAAGCGTAGTATGTTAGCGTCAAGTTGAAGCATTGTAAATAATTTAAAAAGTTTAATAAAGAGTACTTTTTAACCCTTCTTCTGTGAAATCACTATTTCTCCAGATCCTACACATCAGGTAGACAGTAGAACCTTACATCTGGCGCCCGAACATCTTACTCGGATCCAATGGCAAATCATCAGGAAGGACAATCATCCTTACAAGATAGAGAAGTCCTAGACCCGATGGAGACTTGCCCATTGGATGAATTTGGCTTTTTTAATACACACGATGAGAGCAGCAATTCAACCAGCAGTGGTGTTCGCCAGGAAATACTCCGTCACTTCATACCTGGAATCGCTTGAGACGCAATTTCAGTTGTATCCGATACCCGAAAGACAAAAAGAAGCTATCGCCTCCAGTGCCTGCAGAATTCGAGATTTCTACCCAGGGTTACTATCAGCAATTCTTCAGACAGCCGGCCGCAGAAAGAAACAAATACAATGGAGGAAAACGCTTTCTAACTACGCCGTCAAAGAGCAACAGTAAACCCAAAGACCGCCAGCGGTCCCAGCAAACATCAGGAGGAAAGAAAAATTTAAACGAATAGAGGGGCGTCAGAAATTAAGCGTTCAGACCCCCTGTGCATCGCAAAATCCCTCTAAGTTGTATGTAAATACCGTGGTAGTTAAGAATTCCAAATTACCAGTAATCCAGATTCTTTTCAACGACGTACCCGTAGAAGCACTCGTGGACACCAGCACGGAAGGAAATTTTTGAAGCCAAAAATTTCTGCTACAGAAATTTCCGAAGAATAAGATTGTTTAAAATTTGTACCCCAGAAATCGTTGCCGCACTGGGGAAAGTTTGCGAATGTGTCGGGAAGCTATCACTGAACGTTCAAGTAAAAAACGAAGTTTCAAAAGCTTTATTTTTGTTGTTAAAAATTTGCAAAACAATGTAATTTTAGGTACAGAGTTCCTCAGGGCGGCGAACGCCACAATACACTTTGCAGAAAATTCTATTTTCTTGGATATGGTGCTAAAGGTGGTGGAACGTCTAAATGTTCCAAATATCGATTTCCAGCATTTAAAACAAGATGAAAGAGCCAAGCTCGAAGAACTCGTAAGTAGATTTAATACGTTATTTTCTGAGAAGCCAGGAAATACACAAATTGTTACCCATGCGATAGATATAAAATCAAGCGAACCTTGTAAAGCAAAACGTTAAGGAGAAAGAAGCAATAATAGATCATCACATAGAACAAATGTCAAGGGATAAAATAATTATTCCCGACAATAGTTAATACGCTAACCCAGTTGTGCTATGTAAAAAGAGAAATAACTTGGCCCCTTCGGATCAAAAAGCTTCTCGTTTTGCGATCGATTACCGAAAACGTAATAGCATGACTAAATTCCCTATTTACACTTTACCGGTAATAGAAGAAATAATACGGAAAATTAGGTCTACAAAATATATGCCCACGCTTGATCTTACTTCAGGCTACTTTCAAATGGCCATGAAACAAGAAGATGTGAGTAAAACAGCGTTTATTACAAAATCGGGCACTTACGCATTTTTACGCATGCCGTTTGGGCTTTTGCGGGGCCCTGTCAACTTACCAACGCGCTATAGACATAATTTTACGTCCCGTCCTAGAAAAATTCATTCTCATTTATCTCGATGACATTATCATAACTAGTGACATTATTGAACAACAAGTGGAAATCTCCATGAAGTTTTTTCATTATTAAAAGAAGGAGGTTTAACTATTAATGCCGCAAATTGTAAATTCGCAACTAAGGAATTGCGATATTTAGGATACAAAATCTCAGCTAAGGGTATCGAAACTGAGGATTCTGAAATAAAATCAAATAAAAATTATCCTCCACCAAATGTGCTCATATTATTGTTCGTTTATCCAAAGTTTTTTCGATAGTGTTAAACCTTTGTTAGTTTTAAAGCGAAAGGAATTCAAGTTTACATGGACAGCGGAGCCAAACACAGCTTTCGAAAAACTGATAATATCTCTAATTTATGTCCCAGTGTTAAAATTCCCACAAGGGGACGAGAACTTGGAGATTGCGGCGGATACTTCAGATTACGCCGTGGCTACGGTTTTAACTCAAAAAGGGCACCCCTTGGCATTTTTCATCAAAACTTTCGATTAGACCCAAAGGAACTACACAGCGATAGAAAGAGAAACGTTAGCATTGTTAATAGCAGTTTAGAAGTTTAGTGTCTATTTTGGAAAAGCCCCAGTCACAATCTACTCTGATCATGCGGCCGTAGACAGATTACATTCTGGAAAGAATTTAACTCCTACATTATTTAGATGGGCCTTAAAGTTACAAGAATACAACTTAATAATTAAGGACACTCCCGGCAAGGAAAATACAGTGGCTGACGCCTTGTCAAGAATTAAACTGGATGAAAATGGGGATCAAATAAAATGTGCTACGTTAACTTCTAAAGAGTTTTAGATTGCCGTAATACAATTATAGCTGAATCACCGAAAGATCCAGATTTAGGTGATATCTATGCTTATTTAAAGGATCGAGATAATTTTGAACATATAGATCTTGCTGGAATTAGTCAATAGAACCCGAAATTACGAGATCATAGATAATCTGTTGTTCAATACTAAATCAACAAATGGAAACCATAAACTGAAACCAGCCATCCCCGCCACACTACGGTCGAGTATTTTGCGGGAATTTCATGACAGCCCCACAGCCGGTCATTTAGGGGTGAAGAAAACTGTTGTGTAGCAATTTCACGTTACACTTAATTATTTAAGTTTTAATTAAGATTTAATTTTCATTATTCTAAATTTATGCTACACAACGTTATTTTATTTAATATGTTGTATTTATATTTGCTTTAGTTTAATTTTAATTAGGAGTTTTGGTACTTTAAGATTTGTACGTTTCTTCCACTGGTTACTCGTAAACGCGTTGAAAACAGGCGATGGAATTGGTGCTTTCCTATGTAATAAACTAGAATTAAAATAACTTAGGTTGTTTCCCATTTAACTTACATCATTGGATGCAGAAAAATGAGCCTTGTAATTTAAGAGTACTTTCAAGTTTCTAGCTTAAATAGTTTTTAAATTACAGCTGTTTATTTAACGAAATTTTTGCACTTTGTGAGATTTTTGGTTTTGGGGGAAAGGAGTGAAAAGGATCACTTTTGCAGTTGAATTCTAAGCCTTTGCTTAGGAATTTTGTCCGGTCAGGGGTGGGTTGCTTTGGGTTTGTTAGTTTTCCCACGCTTGCGTCGAATTCTTGGTTTTTCCTTTGGCGGGCTCGGCGAGATTCGAATTTTTGTTCCAGTTCAACTCCTCGATTTTTGGACGATTGTAGCAGGGGTTTGTTCGAGGTGTTGAGTTTATGATTTATTCACCCTTTTGGCGAGATTTGGAGATATCTGGTGTCCTGACTTGACAAAAAGGCGGTGCAGGTGGGATTTCGGGCTCTTCGCTCTTTTTCTTCGGCTAACTAGAAGTTATTTTCTCGCGTGCCTTGAGCACGTTGTTTCTATGGGGCAGCGACGATGATATTGCTTCTTTGCTGGGGCTTATGGCTCCTTTCGCCTGCGTCCGACTTCTTGGCTTTTAAGCTTCAAATTTAATGGTTCTTCAAAATGAAAAGGAAATATTCTTCAATCGAGAAAACCACTATCCAATGAAGAAATTTCATTGTCAAAATTTTGATCTTCAGACTCTGTCTGCTCCTTCTATTTAAAAGAAAAATGAAGAAAAGAATGGTTACATCTACCTGAGTTTTCCTGATGAATCGTCCAACAGAAGGCCTCCACTCGTTGAAGCTACAGGTTCCTGCGTTCCGGGTTAATCTTCTGCTGTTCGGTCTCCATCATGCTGCCGTCGGTTGACGATCCAAGTCCATCGATCCTACATTTTCCATATGTGAATTTTTCAGTCTTCAACTTAACAACTCTGAAAAGTTCCATCATGTGGACAGATAAGACACATTTTTTTTTAACTTTTAATACTTAATTTTAATTCTTAAGGAAATTTCATTCAAAGTTTACTGATTTAATTATTTCCTGAAGATAGTAAAGATTCCATTATTATCAGAATTTAAGATATTTATTTTTTTTAAATTTAAACGTTGCTGTTGAATTTAAATTTTGAAATGTAGAAGAATTTAAAGCTTTAATATCTTTGATGATTTACTTCTTTTGCAGAGATTGAAGTAAAATTTGTTAGCAGTCTTAAATTGCTCTTGTTTAAATTCTAAATTTATATTTAATAGAGGGGTTTTGGTGCAACTCAGTTGGATGAGCATAATAGTAATTTCTTTTTTTTTTTTTGGTGCAATACTATAAAAATGTAACTCTGTTCTTAATTTTTAGAAATTTTACATATTCTTGGATGAATAAGGTGTAAGAACCTTAATATTGAAAAATGTAATAGAAGTTATTAATTTTATATCTTAACTCATGAAGATAGTCTTTTCTTAACTAATAGTTTTGTGAATTGAAGTGGTTCTCGTAGAAGTTACTAAATTAGTGAAAACTGATATAAATGTGAAAAATATGTTTTTCTTAATTAAGGGATTTGGTAGTTCCCGGGCACTAGTGTAAATTTTTATAATAGCAAATTGATAGAAAAATGTAGAAGTTATTAATTTTATATCTTAACTCATGAAGATAGTCTTTTCTTAACTAATAGTTTTGTGAATTGAAGTGGTTCTCGTAGAAGTTACTAAATTAGTGAAAACTGATATAAATGTGAAAAATATGTTTTTCTTAATTAAGGGATTTGGTAGTTCCCGGGCACTAGTGTAAATTTTTATAATAGCAAATTGATTGATATACATGTTTTAAGAAAAATATCATAGCAAATTAGTTGATATACATGTTTACAGAAAAGTATAATAGCAATTTGATTGATATCAGTGTTCAAGGAAAAGTCTAATAAACTATAGTTTTGTATTACTGATTTATGTGTTTACTTGAATTTATGATAACACAACATAGTTTTACCAGTAGCAAGTTTCTTCGGGTTGTTGAAACTTAAAATTAATACACAACGCAATGTCTGAATTTGTGTGGTCACATAGTATTTTACAAAACGGTACGTAGAGTACGAGAGGCGGTGTATTTTACACAACTACAGAAGATAGTAACCGGGTATGTCAGGTCATGTAAGTTATGTCAGTTAGTTAACGACGTTAATTATAGCCAGGCCAGGTATCTAAATAGTATTCGCCCGACTTTTCCTAACGAGATCCTTGGAATAGACCTTCTTGGTCCTTTTCCCCAAAGCGAGTTAAATAAAAACCGATATATTTTGGTGATTGCAGACCATTTTTCTAAGTGTGTACAAATAATTCCTTTAAAGAGAGAGTCAGCTAAAATAGTTCCAGATGCGTTCTTACTTAAGTATATTTTAGAATACGGTGCACCGTTAAAAGTAATTAGCGATAACGGTAGGCAATTTGTTAGTCAAATTTTCAGAACACCTGTGTAAAGGGCTTGACATACGGCATATGAAAATGGTCCCGTACAGACCACAAGCAAACGTGGCGGAGAGAGTTAATAAAAACATTGTTAAAATAATTAGAAGTTACATGAAAAATTATCATAAACGGTGGGATGGCTGCGGCGATGAACTAGCCTATGCTTTAAGAACTGCCAAGCATGGTACAACGGGTAAAACGCCCACTGAATTATCTCTGGGTAGGAGGATGTTGACACCTTTACACATTTTTTTTTTCAAGAACGAGAACCAGAATTTAAGCAGGCAAATATTCAAAAGCTGACTGATGAAGCTTTGAAAAATTCCGATGTAGCAAGAGAACAGCAGAGAGTTTATTACAATGGAAAACGTTGTGAATCTGGTTTTTAAGTGGGGGATAAGATGCTGAAAAGAAAAATTCACTTTATTTAGTGCACCTGAAAACGTGGTATCAAAATTCGCCCATAAATATGAAGGGACTTACGTAGTACAGCAGATTGTTGGGGATGTTTTTCTACTTAAAAGCAGAATCGGGAAAAAGGATAAAGGCTAGTCCGGATCAATTGAAAAAATATTATGAACATAAAGATTTCGATGTGTTACATAATTTCTTCCAGGCTTCCGAATGATAAGAAACGACTTCCCCAGGGGCAATTCTGACCCCATCACAACATCCATCACCCGCAAAAAAGTAAACAACTAAAGAAACTACAAGTTCTCAAACCAGCAGAAGAATTCAGGAGAAAAGAATCCCTCAACGTGTGGAAGATCCAGCGAGGAAAAAATTCGAGGGTGAAAGAAACGTCCCGGCTAGAAACACGCATCGCCGTGTCATTACAACGTCTCGCAGTAGACAGCTCCAGGATACAGCATGGTGGTGGCGCACAGAAAGATCACTTGAAACAAGACCCTCCGTCGATAAAATGAAGAAGATGCCTGCCGAAGTTAAAGTCACAGAGCAAAGATCGAAACAACCTAGAGTTTACAGGCAAGAGTCCTCGAATACCGATGCGCAAAGAACCAGTTTGCCGGACAGTAAAAGAAAAAGACAAGATATACCGTCAGTGCATCCTAAAAGACCACTCATCAATGGTCAAAAAAAGGAAAAGCCAATTCCCATCAGCGGACAGGAAGCAGAGACGGAAAGTCTCATTCATGAACCAGATGGCTTGGATACAGCTCTGCAATAAACGAATGGCCGAATACCAAGCTTCAAAAAACAGAGATAAGTGAATTCTTTTCTGTTATGCAAAATTGCCTGAAAATATTTCCAATACGAAGTTACATGATAAACGCTTTTGCCTTGATTGAGGACTAAAGTTATTTCAGCTTCATTTGGCGAAAGCACAAAGTATAGTGTATTATAGAATTGTTATGTTATGTAAAGAACTAGCAGTTCGTTTTTCTTTGTCGAAAGACTATTTATGTTAACTCGCCAAAAGATCTGGCTTGATACAAGCAGCTTCGCATTACTAGTTGTTAATGAAAATTTATTTTAGGTTCGTACTTTTGGCGAAGAAAAGGATACATTCAAGTAAAATTTTCATGTTATTCTCTATTGTCTTAAAAGTATTTGTGTGTAAAAGGTTGAAATATCTGTTGCGTTAAATGATACTTTTAATGAAAGTTTAAAGCTCAAAAGAGCAGATATAATGTGTATTTAGTGCTAAAACTTCAACAAAAGTGAATACATTCAAAGATTAATGTAGTCAATTGAGTTCGCGCAAAAGAAATTTTAGTTAAATCAAATCATGCGATTTTGAGCGAATGCTTGCTTGCGTTTAAGATGAATGTAGGAAATATTTGGTATGCATGCGTTTTGTAGGGCTTTTCACCGACACTCTAGTTAATTTTCATGTTTATTAGCTCATTGAGAACTTAAAAATGAATTTAGGTGTATCTAAGAAGGTTGTTATGTGCTAAGGTTGTTATGTGTGAGTTATGTAAAACTCTCTCTCCTTTTTATAACTTTTTTATGTGTTAATTCATTAATAAATTATTGTTCATCGTATGTAATGGTCATTATTAGCCCTGAGATTCTTTAATAATGGATAAGAAGAAATATATGTGAGTTGTGTTAAAAAGTCTAGCGCCCAACGTGGGGCCGAAAATTTCATATGGATACTTCAAAACCCAAAGTGATGATAACGAACAGCCCATCTATGTATTAAAGATAAGTAAACTTTAATGTTTGATTATTTATAATTAAGGAAAAGAAAAGTCAAAAATTGTGGTCGCTTTGACCGATTTTCGTTTTCACTGATCATCCGGATCAGTGAAATAGAATAAAAGAAATAAATATACAAAGAATTTTTATCACAGTGACCTAATTCCGTTTTCGCTGATTATCCGAATTAGTTAAATATTCTGTTGGATTTGAATTCTTTTATACGAAGTGTGATCATCTTCATCATATTGCATGAGTTCTGTTGCACACCAGTTCCTTTAGTACCGAAAGATTTTGAAGTATTACTGAAAATTGAAGTAATTGAAGTTTAAAGTAATTTTGTTGAAGTTTAAAGTAATTTTCAAGTATTGTTTAAATTTAAATGAAGAATTTTGTGGTAGCATCCGCTACTTTAGCAATTTTTTAAAATAATATTTGAATGAATATTTTCTCTAAAATTCAAGTATTTTGTTCTATGCAAGTTTCGATATGAAGCATTGAAAATAAATGTCAAATATAGTAAATACAAAGTAAAGGATTCTTAGTTTTGTTTTGAAAATAGAAAAAGTATAGAAATATGTACTTGCAAGTTGCTATATTTTGCATGAATTTAAATTACTGAAAGTATTCTATATCAGTTAATGTTCTGAGCATTGGGTATTTTATATGCTATTTCAAGCAATGAGCAGAAAGTAATGTAAGATGAGTTATTACTTCATTTCATGTTTTGCTTTTGAATATGTATATTTGATGTGTATTAAATGCATATAAAAGTATTTTAAAACATATATATGTTAGCATACTAAAAGTTATCTGTGTAGATTTTGAAGAAATATATCCACTTTCAGCTAAGCATGACTTATTTTGCAAAAGGAAAGAAGCAGGATTAATTGAAATTGCAGAAACACTAGGTGCAGTGATAGAGGAAAATTTTAGAATTCCTGAAATAAGTAATGCTATAATCACTAGTCCCACATATAACGCGGAATTTACAAACGAATGTTTGAACCGCATCTTAAATGGTAGGAAAGAAATAGAAACAGTACAATGTGCTGAGAGACAGAAAGAAAATGAACGTTTGTTTGAGTTGGAAAAAATAAAACTACAATCTAGTGTTACTGCTAATTAGATTGAAGTCTGAAAAGGTATCTGCGTCTTCAAGCGCAGAAATGCCTAAGTTAGAAATGAACAAGTTAATTCCTAATTTTGATCCTAAAACTGCAGATATGAGTTTATTTCTGGGTTTGTTTGAAAGGCGATTAATCCTTCTGAAGGCCCCAGTTTCAAAATCAGTAACCTATCTTGTCGGTCTTCTGCCAACCGATGTTGCAGAACTAATTGTAAAAGAATATTCTGGTGATGCTCAGGACTATCAGAAAATTAAACAAATTCTCTTAAAGCGCTTCAAATTGAGTGCTGAGAAATTTCGACAACTGTTTACTCAACATAAGAAAAATCCTGAAAACACCTGGAAAGACTTTTATTTTGATTTACAAAACTATTTGATGGGTGGCTTAAGGAATCAAAAGTCACTACGTTTGAGCAGTTAAAGAAATTGATACTCGCAAATCGGATTAAGAAAAAAGCCCCTCCAGATTATGAAGAACATTTTTTGGATACCTGGAGTGAATGGAATAACCCACTTCAGCTTGCTGACAAATTAGATATGTATGAAGAAGTTAGACATGTACGAAATAAAAACGTTAGTAAGGAGACATCTAAGTTTCAACAAAGAGATAATCCCAAAAGTTATAGAGGCAATCCTCAACATACTAAAAAGCCTCATCAAGACGTAATACAGAAAATGATGATCGATCACCTGTTAGTTGTTATGGATGTGGGAAATCAGGCTTTATTAAGGCTAAATGGCCCGGCTGCTCCCCTCTTCCCGAGACAGCAGAAGCTGATTTTAAAACTACACACCTTCGGACATTATCTGTCGAGGAGTACCAGACGACTCTTTTGACAGTAAAAATAAACGGGTTAATCGGAATTGTGTGTGCTGACACTGGAACCAGACACACTATAGCGGGAGAAACATTGTATCGTCTTCTGAGAGAAAGAGGAATAGAATTTAGGAAAACTTGTATGCATATTACCCTCGGCGATGGTCTACAGAAGGAAACAGAAGTTTATACGACTCAAATAGATATAAAAATTCAAGGAAGATCTTTCTTCATGACTTTATTTGCGTTACCTACAGCAAAAGACAACAGAATGCTTTTAGGAACTGAATTTCTGCGTAGCGCTGGAATTTTTTTAGACCTTCCAAATAATAGATGGTATTTCCATGACAACCCTAAACAGAAATTTAGCTTCAATGACAACGTTTTCAAACTATCCGAACGTCCACAAAGTAATGCAGAATTCAATACGATGCGATTAAGAGAAAATTAAGGAAGATATCTAACTGAAAGCCAAAGGGAAAAACTCAATGTTCTATTAACGAAATATGAAACTGTGTTCCAACCAGGGGAAGAAGCAACTCCTTGCAATGAACAGCACGTAAATACCGGGAATAATCTTCCAGTTTCAGTACCTCCATACCGGATGTCTCCAGCCAAGAAAGAGATTTTAAAGAAGGAGCTTGACGATCTGCTGGAAAAAATAATAAAAGAATGTGAGTCTCCATACCCTGCGCCAGTGGTTCTTGTGCCCAAACCAAACTGAAAAGTCCGACTTTGCGTTGATTACCGAGGACTGAATGCTGTTACGATATCAGATTCATATCCATTACCCAGGATGGATGACTTACTGCATTTTGCTAAACATACACCATATATGAAAACCATTGATTTACGCTCTGGCTATCATTAAGTGAACGTGTGTCCTACAGACAGAGACCAAACAGCATTTGTTTGCCCTTTTGGAACTTTCCGGTTCGTTAGAATACCTTTAGTACTAAAGACTGTTCCGGCACTATTTTCAGAGATTAATTGATAAATTCTGAAGCTGTTTAAAGGATATACGTGTTCTCTCTTACATAGATGATATTATAATACTGTCAGAGACTTTTGAAAAACATATAGCCGATCTAGAAGCACTTTTCGAGAGACTGTTGCAATTAAAACTTAATGCAAATCACGAGAAAAGCAGTTTTGCTTGCAGTAAAGTAAAATATCTTGGTCACATGGATTACTGAGGAGTGAAGGAGTAGAAGTCGATGCAGAGAAAACCTCTGCTATACAGAAGTTGCCTGCTCCAAGAAACGTGAAACCAGTGCAGTCTTTCTTGCAGACATGTTCCTGGTATAGAAGATTCACACCGAAATGTTCAGAAATAGCTAGACCTCTAAGCAATCTAACAAAGAAGAACGTAAGCTGGGTATGGGGAACAGAGGAAGAAAATTCTTTCCAGACATTAAAACGACTTCTTGTTAGCCCTCCCATCTTAAAGCAAAATGATGCAACATAGCCTTACCTCATTCGGACGGATGCTAGTAATTATGCTTTGGGTGCTGTGCTATTACAAGGAAAAGGTTCAAAGGAACATCCAATAAAATATGCTAGCCGTTTGTTGTCCGCTCAGCGTCTACCTATGAGATCTCAAATTTGTGATCCACATACTTCATTACGTGTTTATCATTCCTCTACCTTAAGACTTATTTTGACTCGACTTCAGAACCTCTTCAACCCCTTCGCAGAAGAGGACGTCCCAGAAAACATACTGCTGGTTCGTCCTCGGGACGATGTCGCAGTCAGAGGGAGAGGATGTAACAGACAGTATGAGTCGTTCTTCAAAAGGAGCATCTGCTCTAGGTTACGTGATGAGAGATTCGCAAAAATATAAACATTCCTTCTTTTTACAGATCATGTAACACAGCAAACTTTACAGTTAGGACTTGAAAAGCTCAGGGCAAGCTATGTAGATTAAAAACTCTCTCACCTTTTTTATTTCTTTTTTATGTGTTAATTCATTAATAAATTATTGTTCGTCGTGCTTAATGGTATTCATTATTAGTCCCGAGATTCTTTAACAATGGATAAGAAGAAATATATATGAGTTGTGTTAAAAAAGGAATTTAAATGTTTTTCTCCTTTATCGGAATTGAGGATACTAGTCAGTTCATACAGCCAGCAGAAGGGGTGACCTCGGGTTTAGAACCCGGTCCCCATGCAGTTGACTTTTCCAGATGTGTTAAAAAAACGAGTTAATGAAACTGATATTAAAGATTTTAGAGAATGATTTTTAATGATATAAATAATTTATTTGTAAATATATCTCATGTTTAATAGAGAATATTTCTGAAAATTAATACCCAGCTCTGTTCTAAAAATTAAGTAAACTTACTTTTAGTGAGACTGAATTTGTTGTATCAAAATTCTTGCACATAAATATGTGATGGCTCTAAACTATTTCTATAATTTTTTAAGAAGGATTTTCGATTATCTGAATATTTTAATCAAGAAATGAACTTTATATCTGCTCAAGAAAATTTCTGAACATGAATATCGAACTATGTTTTATTACGTTATAGTTACAAACAGTAAAAATCTCTCAGGTTTTTCAATATTTACTTATCTATTAGATACAGTCGTCATCAGATTCAGTTTAAAGTAATTTTTATTTTTATTATTTTACAGATATTCAAATCTAGTTTAACTCGGTTCGAGTCAGATGAACGAGCTGGCTGCATTGGCGTTTCCAAGGTTTTCCCTATGGATAACGTGGATACGAGCAAGTTCCTTTAGAACGTTCTCCATGAAGGCATCCTTCTACTTAGACAGAGACCTCTCGTATGATTTGCAATAGTCTAATTAATCCAAATCCAAACTCAGATATTTAAATTTCATCCTTCAATTCTAGAATTCTTTTCAATCTATGTCATTCTTTTATAGTAAGTGCCTTAGTTTAATCTAATTGACAATGAACTTACGCGTATTATTTTAATATGTAGCTTTAATTCTACTGAATGTTTTATCCTGTAGAGTAAATTCAGTTTTAAAAGTGAATCCCTAAATGTATTTAGATATTTTGAAACTCGCTATAATTCCTTACCATAAATTTCCATTGCAAAACGTTTTTTCTAAAATCATCTGGAAGTGAAACTAATGCTGCCTTAAAACTGTGGAGGAGTACAGCTTGAGTGTGATAGCAGACGTTCAGATGCTGAAAGCAAAAGCAGGAAT